>JALIZH010006961.1:0-155000 GCA_030522465.1 Rhipicephalus appendiculatus
GCGGCTTGTCCTGAGTATTACTGAGTCTCGCATCGATTTGGAGGAGCAAGCAAAGAGAGCTGACTTGTTAGTCAGTGAATAAATTTTTAAATGCGAATGCATTTCTTAGCCGCGCTAAGTCAGGCGGCGTTGTCCGGCGTTCTACGGCGTTGTCCGCGGAGGAGGAGGATAGGTGCAGTGCTTCGCCGCTCCTTCTCTCGCCGCTCGCTCTCTCCTCCCTGCGCCCCGCTCTCCCGTCCGCTCGCGCCTCACTCTCGACCGTTCGCTGGCTGGGCGCCTCTCAAAGCGATGGCAGAAGTGGAGAGGAGGAGCGCGCTCTGGTGCGTGAGGGCGCTCGCATCGTGGCAGCTCGGCGGAGCTGCCGCGATAAAAAAAAAAAAAAAAAAAAAAAAAAAAAAAAAACAGGGGCTGCGCCATGCTCCCGACCGGGCTGCAGAAATTAGGCGCCTTTTCCTTCTTCGAACCACAACCAGCATATATAAATGGAGTGAAGCGCACGCGACATGCATTCGCATTTCCTCACGATCCCCTTCGGGGAGGTGGGGGGCATTTTTAAAGACGATAGTCTTTCTTGGGATACTTAAACGGAGAAATTTTGGTCTGTCTGTCTGTCTGTCTGTCTTTCTGTCTGTCTGTTTGTCTGTTTGTCGGCACGTCACACGATTCAGCCACCCGACCAAAGTTGAACCACTTTCTCAGCGCCCAGCCATCTTGCACAAGTATTTTTGTTCACACTTGTGAACATTGTCGATCAAAAAGCAAATGTTACGCATGTCTGAGGAGCAACGTCAATACATAAGTAGTCTCTGGTATGTTTCTTTATAAGAAAATACATAGATACGTAATTATGAAGACCCCAGCGTTTCTTAGGCTGCGCTCAAAAAGCGACGCTATGCACGAAAAAGCGCTCGGCCGACGATATGTTCCTGCTGGGTTCTGCACAAGGTGATGTTTCTCGACAGCACTGCCAGATGGCGTCCATGTCTCACGCAGCGGCCTCGGCGCCTCCTCTATTTTATCAAGGCCAGCCAGGTGCGGCTGATTCAACATAGAGAAAGCGCTGTCTGAGGCAAGGCAAAACAGTGTAGTACGGCCGGCAGAAGACTATCGTCTTTCGACGACATTTGCAGCGAAGCACGCAGATACGCGGCCAATTTTTTTTTAAATATATGTCTGCTTTCGAATTTATTGCACGTAAATGTAGCGTGAATTGAATGAAAAATGCTTGCGTGAAAGCGCGCGGGGGGGGGGGGGGGCGTGCGTTCCTGGTCACTTAATGGAGCTAGGCAGGGCTCCCTGGGATCAATATGCTTGAGAGCCCTTCCATTACGGGAATGGCGGGAATACATCAATGGATTAAAATTAAGCGCGAAATATGAGCAAATGCAAATTACGCGCAAATTTAGCGGGAAGCACTGGCAGTGGTATTTGGGGGGTGACCAAATTTCGCGAGTACCTACTGGGTAACACTTTCACGCTAATTACAGATCACAAGCCACTGCTGCTACTGTTCAAGTGCAGACAAGCCCGTACCTGCTCTGGCTGTTGCAACGATCCAACGCTGTCTCTATTCCTCAGCGGCTACATGTACAAGATCGAGTGCAAGGCAGGAAAGACTCTCCCGGTAGCTGATGCCCTGAGCCGCCTTCCTGCAAGCTACCAGCACGATGCCAGTACCGTGGAGTCCATCAACAACGACACCCGTGAGTACGTACTTTTCGCTGAGCACTTTGACACCACTCAGATGTCGTCTAGTGATTTGTCCCGGGCGACAAAAGCAGAGAGCACACTCAAACAAGTCGCTTTCTATATTCGCGACGGCTGGCTTAGGAATCTGCCGAGATGAAACCCAGACTTACGTCCATTCATCGCCCTTGAACTTTATACGGAACCCCAATGGTGACGACGACGGAATAAATGCGCTAGGAGTGTTCGTAAATGGCTACAGCAATAGAAACTTCGAAGGCAGAGTGATATGTGTTATTGCAGTGAAAATAATGACATCGGAATACTGCGAAGGTGTCAATGCATTTCTTACAAATAACAAACCTGAGTCAAGGACTATACCACTGATAAGTGTCCTCGTATGCTGCGAGCAATACTGACCGTCACTAGTCAGTCGGGTCCGGCTGGAAACGAAGCCTCCCACGGTGGCGCCCGAGCTCTCGCCCACCGGGTTCATCATAATTCTCCTGCGTCTTGCGATCCTGAGGAGCCCGTTACTTTAGGGAGGATCGGAAGACGACCGGAACGTTTTCCCCGCTGTTTGTCTTACAGTGTTTCTTTAAAGGGGAGCAGGCAAAGGGTCCCCTAAGTAGCCGAAATTATGATCACCTATTGAACAACATGATTGCGCCAGCGATCATTGATCAGCATTCATATATTATGTGTACTTGTGCACGTAGCGAACAATATAAAATGCATAAAAGTGTCGCGCAGCGGTGTATACGTGATCACATGGTCAATCATGCATGTATAGTGGAAGGTATAAGCAGACTTAGACCCAGCGTAGTCATTAGCTGGGCGTGTCCTTCGCGAGCGTAATCACGCGCTTCCTGTGGTGGGCTTCAAGTATGTTTCATCACGAGATTCTTTATAGCATGGAGCTTCGCATCCGCGAGCTGTATTGGTTGAAAGAGGGAGATTAGACGGCTTGCACCTTAAGACCAGAGCCAGAGGCGCACTCGCAAGGCCCCTGCTTGTGAGGAGCTCGCAAACGGGCGAACCGTGGTTGCCGAAGAAACTTCATTAAGCTGTCCCGGTCGCTCCGTGGCTCACGCGCTCAAATTCCCGTCCTCATTACGCTCGCTCGCTATACGAAGTGGGCTTAAAAGGGAGCTGCCACGCGCCAAAGAATATGACGCTGCGCGAAGGAAAGTAGGTACCTCGAAACCAAGGCTATGTTGTTTCTTGAGTATGACTGTTTTCACTTGTTCATTTTTTCGTTTTTATTGTAGCGACGTTGTTAACGCGCACGGTGACTGAGTTTTCACTATGACACGGGGTGTAAGGAGCTGTGCATGAAATCGGGATCATCCTTATTGAGAATCTTTTTCCCGAGTGGTGAGGGTGGTACGATACGCTGTACGAATAAATTGCTTTCCTTGGTGATCTTTTAGGCAATAGGTATAACACGTACCTAGTTTAGTGCTGACAGATTTTTTTGCTTACACTTCCTCAATCTGTTATTGCTTTTAGACATGTCTTTTTATGGTTCTGGTGATGCTACATTTCCCTCTCAATTTTTGGTTTACATATCTTCTACCATTTCATCTGGACTAGTTATTCTACGGAGGAAAAACACTTCTAAAACTAAACAACTGTGTCCACCTGCGTGCAGATATACTGCAGATATGTTGTATTCATTTGAGAACTTGTACGGTTATTAAATGGTAAATACACTTGTAATTATCCCTTTAATTCACTGCGCAACAATAGTAAACAGGAATGTGCGTTTTGAGCACCGTTATATTTGTTTTCCTTTTAGGAGGGGATATGAAGTCAATACTTGCATTATCATTTATAATTGAATTGATAATGCTCCCCTCTCTTAATTTACAAGTACCAAGTGGTAAGTTAGAGTGCACCATCTTCCAGGTGACCTCAATGCCTTTCCTATAAATGGAAAATCTATTTCTGCAAGCGTTGAAAGTCATTTAAATGCCGTCAGCCATCTCTCTATTTTAATACAATACTGTAAAGACCAATCCCACTCACTAGTTGTTCCAGGAAACTGGTGAAACCTGCGTTATCTCACGTGTTGTGTCCATAAACATTTCTGACCAGAGGTAAGCTCTGATCAAAGCGCGGCATGCTTCGTGAGAGTGGTCTTTGTAGTCTCGCGATAGTGTTTCAACATCAAAGTTTTTCCGTCTCGCACGCTGCGTCGATCACTCTTTTCAAGCACGTATCCTAAGCAGCGGCACCACACTGGAGATTAAAGGCAAACATATCGTGTTCCAGTCCGTGCAAATATTGACTGTCCCGTCATCCAACTATGAGTTCCCGCGCGGCGACTAGGGCCACTACTGCTGGGTACCGACGTCACAGCCTTCCAACACGCGAACGGCGAAGGCAATATTTACCCAACGTCCCAAGGTCAGACGCTGGCCATCTGGCCACATATCTGTTCGGCAGATGCAGAAGGTATGCATACTGGCAGCCACGCAGAAACATCCATAGCGGCTGCCTGTTCTCGATGCATACCAGCAGCTCCTTAGGCGGCCACTGCAACCAATCTAACACAGATTGAACCATCGTGTTTGCGCACGAGACGAATTATACTGCTGTATTGAGGTCATCGTACTAGCTGGCACCGCAAATGTAAATTTTTTTTGTCGATGCATATGTTCAACTGGCTTCGCATACATGTCGCGCTCTCGTCCACCTTTGGTTTTCCTTTTATCGCTCGGTATCGGTCTTCCTAGCAATCGAGGTACGGGCTAATACATTGCGCCTACAAGCATGTACGTAGTGGCCGCACAGGTGGCGAATATGCTGTAAGGATGGGTAATCCGGCAATAGCAACTGCCAAGAAATATTAGGAAATCTATATACACTAATCATATATAGGCCTCTACATCAAGGCTCTCCGGCGTTGATATTAGTATGTCAATTGCATCTATTTATACTTAGAACTGACCAGAACACAACAATGAAAGATATCGTGACCCTTCTCGAATTCATTTTATAGGCGCCCTTCATTTGCGTCACTTCATGACTCGGAGCACTCAGCCACCCGGCATATTTAATATGCGCCCATTTCTTTTACAAATGGCGCATCCTTAAACGTACATACGTTCTTCTCAGAATTTCGCTGAGCACTGATTTTGCAAAAAAAATGTCATAACAGGCCGATGCATAATCGTTAATCATTTCTAAATAACAAACAGCGCCGTTAATAACAGTGTGACACCTAGTGGTGTCGCACAATTATGAACGGCGTTGTTTAGAAGTTGTCACGCCTCCTCTGGCCTCGCCCTCGCCACTTCTCTTCTCGTGCCATTTAACATTCTGTCTAATGCTTGAACTCAGCAACAGGACCGGGAAGAGTCGTGTGAGGGCGCGGCCGAGAGTCTGGAGGACCAGCGAAAGCTGGCGAACAGGCCCAGACCACAGAAAAGGCCAATCGCTACCTCGAATGAGGGTGGGGAACACCTGCCCAGAGTGAAGACGTCACATCGACTATTAAGGCGAAAGCCTTTAATGTCTCATACTCGTGTCCGTCCGCCCCACCATCCCTCCGTCCGTGCCCTGGGAACGGTGCCAGCTGTGGCGTCTCTCCCTCACACTCTCTCCGCAATGACGTGATTGCTGAGAGAGTGTAAGATTGAAAAAAAAAAATAAAGACACGGCATAGTCAGTCGAATGGCCACAGGCTTTCGCCGAACACACACTGGAATTTACAAAGGGTCGTTCTATTTTATTCTAAATAATAAACGTTTGCTTCTCTCTAGGCGTTGCTGCTGCCGAGCTATTTATACACTTTTCATTCATGCATAGAATGCGCGTCAATGTGAAACGAATATCCCACGCGCCTCACAGTGCTTCCCTTGGTCAACAAAAATTAATAAATAAAAAAAAAAGAAAGCATGGCTGATCCGTCCGTCGTAGAAATCGGCGTAACACGAGAGTGGAAAGTTTCGTCACAGAGGTAGACAGGCATTTATTGTGTATTCATATATGAGAGCTTGTACAATGTCTATTGGGGTTTGGCAGCCATAGCGCCGTTTGACCTGGATGCACCCACGTTGATGCCTAAGTGGTACATATCCATACCGATGACTAACGCCCTTGATCACGATGGAAACCGTTGTGATAGCTGAAATTGTTAACGTATACCTGGACACAGCATATCGTGAACCCCGCGCAAAGATGACATCAACAAGCACGCACAAACGTTACAGTTTTCGCTACAAGAGCGAAGCAATGGATGTGATAGACACATACGGAATGTCACGCGAAGAACGGCAAGCAGCTCGAAACTTCCAGCGCTCTGCTCAAGCAGAAAGGACGCACGAAAAGAACACACACAGAACGAGCGCGAACTAAGAGCTTTCACAGCTCGACACCTTGAAGCGCGCTGCTCAAACACAAAGAAGGACGCATACGAACACACAAATACACAGAGGACGAGCGCGAACTAAGAACAGTCACATTTGTTACCTCTTTGTGCTTGAGCAGCGCGCTCCTATCGCGAACGCTAGCCGCTGCAGCGAGCGAAGTGACCTTCGTGCGCTCTGTAACTTCGCGCGAATTTTGCGGTCAAAGCACAAGACGTACAAACCAACCCCCCTCCCGAGATAAGTGCGCGCGCACGGGCGACCACGTCCTGTAGGGCAAAGTAGAGGCGCGCGCACATCGCAATGAGTGGGGCAAAAACTTTTAAATCGTGCTCTTCACGTACCTCGCGTCATCTCGCTGGTGATTAGGAGAACACGCTTAAGTGCTTCCGAGCTCTGTGTATCGCCAGCGGTAAATGGTGTATATAAATAGCTCGTCGTTAGTAGGTTGAAGAACGTACGGTCTGTAGCCGAGTCGCTTAGCGCCGCGCGCAGCGGAGCGAGGGGTCATGGGTTCGATTCCCGGCGACGAAACTTGTTTTCTAGATTTTTGTCATCTCTTCGTGTACATGTTACGTCATATACGTGACGGAAATACGTCAATGAAGTCTTCATGGACCCCAGCATAAAACAATTTCGTGTTAATATATTATTCAACATCGCTTTTAGTTTCGTGTTCTTTTTTTCTTTCGATTTCGTGCGTCACAGCTTTGTTCCACGATATCCGCTCCGTAAATAGATAGTAATTCATATTGCATGAAGGGGTGCGCGAACGTGGACCGGGGGCTGGGAGGAATGTCGCGCACTGCCTTTTCGCGCTTATTAATTCAGCAGCCTATTATCCCAGCGACTAACACATGTTACCAGAGCAGACAGCACCGAAGATTGCACGTAGGTCTTGCCGAACGTAACCCTGCTATTTCAAACGTGGTTGAACTGATACGCTTTGCCTTTATATTGTATCCACCCTTACATTTTTCTAGTAAATTGAAAGCTAAGCAGGCGCTGGTCTTGACGCCAAAGAACATCAAGTTTGTGATGGGACACTTTTGCTAAAAACAAGTGACATCACCAGGCCCACAATGCTACGAAATCAAGAGTTGCGACTGGTCATTTGTACGCTGTACCACACTTTCCAACGATTTGCCCCCCGACAACGCAGTGGTGACACTAGTTCTTGTTGACTCACTCACCATTGTGATCATACTTGACTGCGGTATGCTTTCTTTGCATGCCCCCCCCCTTTTGGGCTTTGCAGGTTGCATTCATCTGCATACTTATGTTGTGTGATCGTCGTCGACCCATGTTTGTCTTTGACGTTGCTCCTGCTCCCAAGTTCTATCTGTGAACAATCGACAGGAGTTTCTATATTTTTATTTTTTCATATATGCAAGCTCGTGGCATATAAGAAGAAATAAAGTAAAAGAAAATGGAGTTCCCACTAGTTTTTTTTTTCTTCAGATATGCAACCCAATGGAAGGATAATGCTTATATTCCCAAGCACGGTCAAGCATAAATTTACTGGTATTATGGAAGAGAGACTACGTGCGTGGGAAATACACGAGCTGTGTTACGTAACTAAAGCGCGACAGGAAAAACACATAAGGATCGTCCGATGGTGCCGTCATACTTCACGCCATTTACGCGGATACCTGCGCAACGTTAATGCTTTTTCATGAGTTTTGTTTTTGTACTCTGTGTCTGTAAGGTTCACGCCAAAATATATTTTTTTTTCTGTTATAAGTATTATGCTTAATAGCCACATCATCGCCTTTGTGGGGGGCTTGAAGTGACAAATTCTAATATGGGGCACAGCGTTATGAAGACTAATGTGTTATCGTTCCGGTTGCAATGAGACTTAACAAGCTCAGTTTTAATCTTTTAATTCGCAGCGAGAAAGTAAAAGTGAAGGTGCATGTCATGATGAAAGTTTTAGCCTTCGCTTATAATCGTTCTTGTTATCATGATAGCTTCTTAGGTTGCAGTCTGGCATGGAATATGTGGAGAATGTACTTCCGTAAATTGGACATTGCTATGCAGAAATATAGTGAAATGGTTTATTTTGGCAACCATAGCACTGTGTACATCACCATTACTGATAAATGCAGTTTCAAGGAAGTGAAAGTGGCTACTATGCAATACGAGTGTGCATACGTACGGTACTCACGGATTCAAACATGATATCAAATTTTAAATATAAGTACTGGTGTACGCAACTGGTATACGCAACTGCTCGAGATAACCACGTCATGTCGCGACGAATCTGGTCTCTAAAGATAATATTGGCTCTGCTCTACGCGTTCGAATCGAAATGGCGCCGATATGAACCGACCTGGAGATGGTAGAAACGAAAATATGCGCATTACTTAGCCCTAAATTGTCCTATTTCAATCCGTGAATACTGTACATTGTGTCCTCCAAGATCTAAGAACAATGCGTTTTCTGAAGCGGTTTCTGCAATTTGAGCACTGCCCCCCAGCCCTGAACATTCGAGAAGACTGTCCGATACTTTCTGAACACGTTAATGAAATGGGGCTCATGAGGGCTGGCCCACCGCTCCGTGGCACAGCCTCAATAGCCGATGTTTGGTGGTCCGGATGGTTGCCGGCAGTTTCTGTAATTACGTCTATAGTATATCTCTATATATAAGCACAATTTTTCGCAAGTTTTAGCGTATGCAGAATTAACGCAATACGAATATTACGGAATGCGAAACTATCCGTCGTGGTGTATAGATTATGGACATGTATATCGATTAGCGGCTAAGTTGTGGCTCTGCTAAACTCTAGGATGCTGGCTTGCTCCCAGGCTCTTGCGACCCTTATTTCGTTGGGTTGAAATGCAGAACCACCGTGTGCGTACATTTAGGTTCACGGCAAGGCCTTCACGTGGTCAAAATGGATCCGTAGTCTGCCACTATATATACTACGTGCTTCATAATCATATCTTGTAATCGTCATGTAGAATCGCATAATTTTATTTAGTTCACGAAATTCGAGAGTGTGTCTCGAATCATAATGGCTGTTTACAAAAATGTTCGATCAATTTGGTCAGGAATATTTCCACAGAGCAAAGGAGAATGCAGTGACAATGTTTCACGCAAGCCATGTGTAACACGTGATATTAACGAGTAATATTGAGAGTAACAACTACATGTTTTTGCGCACCACTTCACTAGCTGCACTGCCTGCCGTATAATGATGGAGTATGCTACTGTAAACATCGCCCTACACGGTGGGCAACGCTACACTGAAGTGCTGTAATTCACAAGCAAGGACCTACAGGACCTGCCCATTGATTGCTTGAAGTTTAATCGTCTTCACGCTTCTTGTATAACTGTTCGGATTATCTCTTTAATTGAACAATTTATATTGTGTCCAAACTATATCAACGTTAGTGGCGACGAAAGTTTGAGAACTTGTTTAATCAGTACTAACGAAATTTCTTAGTTCAAAGAGCGTGTGCGTCTTATGAAAATCAGTTATGACAATCACTTGCTTATGGTGCAAACACAGCTACCGCTGCATAATATTAACAAGGCCTCACGCAGCGACGTGCCCACGCCAGGAATACGGAAGTCGTGACTAAACTGAGGTAATTTCATGATTTTCCAAGTACGGCGTTGGCCAGGGACAAGCACTGTAGCTCTTAGCGTGGTTGAGGACAATTTATTAGACTTATAACTCGGTTTTAAGTTGGGCGAGTTGGTGAGAGTTCATCTTAACGTGTGCGGCAGCGCACGGCAAAAAAATACTAAAGGAACACACTGCTGAATTGTCTCCTGCTTTTTGTGTGTTGTGTCCGTGCGCTGATTAAAACGTTAAAATGAACACTTATAGGTGTTTAACCGAGGTTTCCGACCAGCCTCTGCGGCCCAGTTATACCGCTTTTAGCGTGCCAGTAGTTAGGAAATGCTGCCTGCTTTCTGTGCAAACTGCAGTCTCCTTATTCTGGTTGTTTGCACCTGCATGAGCTCGCGAATTCAAAACATTCTGCTGTACTTACGGCTCGACATGTTGTCTTGTTGCTCGTAACTCATTCCCGGTCTTCTATTTCAATAACAGTGCTTGCAAAAGGGCGCATTTAGAAACCCAGTGAACGAAGAGTGCAACTTCTTTCCGCAATATACGGAGACGTATGGCTGCATTACTAAGAGCTAGCAAAGACTCTGCCGTGTCAGCGAAAATGCAAGTGTGGTGGCGAGGGTTGCACAAGGAGGCCGAATGCTCCTTATGGCTGTGAAATTAGGCATGACGGGCCTTGCGCGGCTTCGCTTCCGTGCAGTGTCTTCAACTCCGCGGGTACGGCCCTGTTAGGCAACTGTGATATGCGGCACCTTGCACGCTAAGTGAGACAGAAGACTGTCGTAACCGACGCTAACATGGTCATCCAGATGTTAGACGCTTTCGCAGACTTTCACGTTGTGTGTTCGTGAGTAACAAGCGCGCCCTTTACTTCGAGAGTGTGTTATGTTACGTAATTATGATGAAGCATTCGTTCTGATCCTACTGTTTTTTTTGCCTCACGAATTCCGCATCGCACAAATCTCGCTTGACCGCGTAAGTGGCACTATATTTATGAACGGTACCTGCGCGTGCACTTAGAACATCGGTCCGCAACGAATGTTACGCAGCAGTTATTGTACCGTCTATACATCAAATGTTGATAAACTGCGTCTTATCATCGAACATGCTGCATTAATTCTGGAGGGTCCTACAGTTATCTGAGTATCGGCACAGTTTTGTGCAACTATACTGCAGCTATACTGCAACCCGTTCATATATTTTTATTTTTGTGTGGTCGGGTTCAAGCCGCAAAAAACTGTTAGCATCACTCGGCGAAAACGCGCCGCCGGAATCTTCAAGACTGTCTCAGATTGTTCGGTGAAGATTACACGCAAATCCCGACCGCGGTGGCCGCATTTCGATGGAGGCGAAATGCTAGAGGCGCCTCATCTCTCACGAAAAGCCACGTGGAAATGTCGCTTTTCGTCCGTGACCGTGTCGCTATTGGTCCTTGTCCTTATGTGCGCTAAAAAGTGAGACGTGAATTACCAACATGCCGAAGCATATGCTCTTTCATGCTAGAGGCGCCTGCACTTAGATTTAGGTGAATGTTAAAGAACACCAAGGGGGGTCAATATTTCTGGAGAATTCCACTACTGCGTATCATATCATGGTCTTGGGACGTACAACCCCAACAATTATTAGTAAGATTACGCGCACTAAGCGAGTACTGTAATTCATTCAGGAGCTTACGCGAGCGCCGGCGATAACGCTAGAAGGTGCGATCACTGATGTATAGAACAAGACGCGTTCCGTCGATGATCAGATTACGGACTACCAGCGACATTTTTGCCGCTATCAGTGTACAGCGCGCTTTGCTTGCACATTGAGTTACTTAGTTATCTGGACACAAGTTAGCCCAAAAAAGAGCTTCGTCACTAGCACAGGGCCGTTTTCTTCATACCCACCTCGACGTCACAATACAATAGGTGGAAGGCGTTTCTGTGGTGCACATGCTCTCTCGTGGATGAAAAAGTTATTGTACTTTGGTGAGTACAGATAACGAAAGCTTTAAGCCAGCAGATGAGAATGTCAAAAGTAATGACAGTTTTATGTGCTCTACGCATACACAATGCGTCACGAAAAAGAAATCATGCGAACGCTTTTTAAGGCGAAAGCCTTTAATGTCTCATGCTCACGTCCGTCCGGTGTCCGTCCGGCGTCCGTCCGGCGTCCGTCCGTCCGTCCACACCCCCCACTGCGCATGCGCCAACCCATTAAAAAAATAAAAATAAAAAACCTCCTCTCCACCTCTCTCTCCTCTAGGCATCCCTCCCCGCGGAGGCCACACCCTCACTGCGCATGCGCGTCCCCTCCCTCTCTCCCCTCCTACGCTCCCCCCCTTTCTCCCCTCCTACGCTCCCTCTCTCTCCTCTAGGCATCCCTGCCCATGGCGTCCACACCCCCCACTGCGCATGCGCGTCTTCCCCTCTCCTACGCTCCCCCCCTCACTCGCCTCGCGACGCCGACGCAGGCAGCGTCTGCTAGCGAGTTTCTTGGTTTAAAAAACCGACTGCTCGCGCTGCACAACCGTTCACTGGCCACCCCGTATATATGGCAATGGATCTTGACCTGCAAGGTGGTGCCGGTGGGAGATTTCTCCTGTGCGTTGTCGAACGATAAAAAAATTCGCAGCGTGCGCGTTAACTAAAAGCGGACTGCGGGTCTCTGTGTCCAGTCTGAGTGTTCTGTCTCTCATTGCCCATTAGCAGCGATTGGGATGTTTTAGTAGGAAACACCGGTCCATCACTGCGTGCTTTGCGCCCCCCCCAAGTTTCTCTCCTGTGCAACGCTACGATGAGCGCCAGCGTCAACGCCGCCGCCAGTGTAAGCGATAGCGACCGGTGCTTCGCATCTACACATGGTTCACTTTAGCGGGAGATGGTGTAATCTTTTAGGCGAAAGCCTTTAATGTCTCATGCTCACGTCCGTCCGACCTCCGTCCGGCGTCCGTCCGTCCGTCTGTCCGTCCGTCTGTCTGTCTGTCTGTCTGTCTGTCTGTCTGTCTGTCTGTCTGTCTGTCTGTCTGTCTGTTCGTCCGTCCGTCCATCCATCCGTCTGTCCGTCTGTCCGTCCGTCCGTCCGTCCGAGTTCTGGCACGGGGCCAGGTGGCCGCCGGGATGCGCAGACGGACGCCGGCGGACTCTATAGACGGACTCTATAGCGCTCGCGCTTTGCTTGCGTAGCGTCGCTGTGCACAGAGTTTGCAATCATTCTGACCGACGCCGTCTCAATGGACCCAGGCGTTCACGGAATGTACTTTCCAATTTACAAAGGGTCCGTCAATTTAAGAGCTGGAACGCGGATGGCGTTTGCACGATGCACAAAGCGCGAGAAAATACTAGCGCATGTGAACGGAGGAAGATGAGTCTCGCGTCTCGCTGCGATTCGCGGTAACAAATTAAAGAAGAAAACACGCACCCATTCGGTTTGTGTCTTATCCCACTGAGAGTGTAAAAGAAAAAAGACATGGCATAATCAGTGGAATGGCCACACGCTTTCACCGAACACACTTTGGACTGTACAAAGTGTCCTTCAATTTTTGTTGCAGATCTTGTGGTTAGATGGCCGCCCGCTATCTTGTGATCAAGCTAAGCAGCGACTTTCATGAATTGCAAAGATGACAAGCAATAACGACTGTCAGCAGGGTGTAAAAAGAGCTGTCCTCTCCGTGATACGTTCTTCCGGAAGTAAACAAATGTACTTTGAGCAAAGGAAAGAAGTGTGAACTAAGGGGCTCGTTTGCTTTGTTAAACACATTATTAATGAGAACTAACAGACAATGATGCCAAGGAAAGTATAGGGGACGTTATAAGAAGTAATTGTAATGTAAATGTGAACAAAGAAAAGTGGACGAAAAAGATAACTTGCCACCGGCAGGAATCCGAACCTGCGAACTTCGAATAACGCGTCCGATGCTCTACCACTGAGCTACGGTGGCGGTCATCCCTCCGTCCACTTTATAGTGTATATATGTGTATTTAAACGTGGGAGCGTCAGTCAGCGCCGCCTGTTGCCATTACGGCGAGTGTGGAACACTCTTTTTTGCCTGTAGGCGTCACGTAGCACGTGATACTTTCCTTGGCATCATTGTCTATTAGTTCTCATTAAGAATGTGTTTAACAAAGCAAACGAGCGCCTTAGTTCACACTTCTTTCCTTCGTTCATTGTGAGAGTCTCGTTCTGGCAGACTTGTTGCCTTCAGGTGGTATGCGAGGGATTATTAGTCAGCTGCCAGCTCATAATAACATCACGTGTTACGTGACGCCTACAGGCAAAAAAGAGTGTTCCACACTCGCCGTAATAGCAACAGGTGGCGCTGACTGACGCTCCCACGTTTAAATGCACATATATACACTATAAAGTGGACGGAGGGATGACCGTCACCGTAGCTGAGTGGTAGAGCATCGGACGCGTTATTCGAAGGTCGCAGGTTCGGATCCTGCCGGTGGCAAGTTGTCTTTTCGTCCACTTTTCTTTCTTCACATTTACATTATAATTACTTCTTATAACGTCCCCTATACTTTCCTTGGCATCATTGTCTGTTAGTTCTCATACTTTGAGCAAGAAAGACAAAGCTTTTGAGATACAAACAGACATTTCATTAAAATGAAATGAAATTGGCCACACATTTAAGTAATTTTCAAGCAGACCTTTTCGTGCATGGGCGTTCGCTACTACGTTATCCGGGTCTATAACAACAAGTTCGCGAAAGTATCGAAGTATAGTAATATACTATTGGCAACTATCGTATCGAGTACAATTACTGCGGCAGTATCTTGTATCTTTATCTCCAATACTTCTTGCCTGAGTATCCTAATAATAATAATATCTGGGGTTTAACGTCCCAAAACCACGATATGATTATGAGAGACGCCGTAGTGGAGGGCTGCGGAAATTTTGACCATCTGGTGTTCTTTAACGTGGACTGACATCGCACAGTACACGGGCCTCTACCATTTCGCCTCCATCGAAATGCGACCGCCGCGGCCGGGATCGAACCCGCGACCTTCGGGTTCAGCAGCCGAGCACCCTAACCGCTATACTACCGCGGCGGACTTGCCTGAGTATCTTCTATCGTATCGTGATACAATTTCAAAGTATCTTTGTCTAGCCCTGTTCCATACAGAGTCACTTTCATGCGTTCTTTCCAGATTGTTTCATTTTTCTAGTTAAGGCGTAACAGCTTGCCTAAACCTTCAGTTCTAATCCCGCGTTCCAAACCTGCCGACGCGATGGGGATTTCGCAGACGGTCAATTTAGAATCCAATCCAATATGTTGTTATCTTTCTTAATATAACATAATTATTAAGTGAGCGCGCGAAACCGACCACAAATATTATCCTTCCCTTGTCTGAATGAGCAGCAAGAAAGGAATAAAGAGTTGTAGAAATGAACGGACTCTTTGCTTTGGTCATAGCAGCTCAGGGGGCTTCGTTTTGGAAGCGTCCTTACACTCGCTAGCTATGATTTGAATAATCACTGTATGTATGTCTGCAGTAAAGGCTCACCAATATCTTGCTGATTTCTCTTCAACGGATGCGGAGGCAAATGGTCGTGATATGAACGTCCTTAATCATTATCCCCGTCAGGGCCTGCCTTTCGCCTTTTATCTGTTACACTGCACAGAATACGTACCAGTCTCAATTATGTATGAGAGGAGCGAGTTATGATTGTGACTGTACGGGATGTCTAGAGATCATTAGCCGAGACGTGCAGTCAAGGAAGGTGTCTTCGTAAATCTTTCATCCTACGGGCCCATGCCGGCACAGATGCTACGCATTGGCAGGATCTTCTGCATGGTGGCATGTTATGCAGGTAATCCAAACACAAGTGGTCTGTCGGAGGAGCGACAGAGTATGCCGGTAAGGATTGCTTTTGGGCATAGGTATCGAAACCTGTGAAATCCAAGATCGTGTGCGACGGAAGTTTTAGTGAACCGTTGGCAGAAAGTCTAGCCCAATTTCGTGTTTTCACAACTGCTATTTACTCCAGGTTTACATGATGTCGTCGCCCTGTGCAAACATTTTGCTCTGATTTGGCTGCACATTATTATGTACAAAATCTCGTAGCAGTAGAAACCAGTGAGTGACTATGTTTTAAGGTTGTTGAAGTGATGGCTTTTAAAGTATGATAAACTCTGTTCTGTTCTGTTATAACTGTCTTGCTGTGGAGAGGTTGTGGCTTATATTACCTCGGTAACTCCATTTCTATAGTCTCTGCAGCGAAAAAACGAAAAAAAATCTGTAAAAATTAAAAAGAAGTTTTCCAAAAGGAACAATGAGCACCTAAAAACACATAAGGCATACTGAAGCAAGTTAAGATAACATGGTAATGTACAGTTTCCTTGCAGAAGTTCACATTGCAATAAAGCATCCCTACGCACACATTTCTAGTTCTGCCCACACTGTATGAGCTAACACATCATTCCGTATATAACAACACATAGCTGTATACCAACAAACGCTTGTCCACTCCGATGTCCATTAAGAAGTCTTTCAGGAAGATAATCGCCTTTTTTTGAAGATGCGTTTCAGGCCACGGTCCAAGTAATATCTGTAATGTGAGGGGGGCGCCTGTCCAAACTTGCTAATTTCGTCTTTAATTTTTCTCTTTCATTCGCGTACATTACGCACGCCAAAGGAATATTGAAGCACTTGAGCGCATTCAGAGAAAAGCTGTCAGATTTATCTTCAACAAGTTTTCCGCGTTAGATTCAGCCTCAGATTTAATGCAAGCCAATGATATTCCCTTATTAGAGACACGAAGGACAAAAAGCTAGGTTAGAATTTCTTTGTCAACTTTTGAACAAAAAGCTAGCTCTGGACCCATCCGCCTATTTGACACCCTTAACTAGCAGGCCCACCCGACACCACCACGCAAATGCCTTAACCCCATATTTTTCTCTCACTAACATGTATTTAAATTTTCGTAGTTTCCCGAGAACCATTGGGGACTGGAACTGGTTTACTGGTATATGAATCTGTAAAACAACATTGTTCACCATTTATTGTTTGTTTCTGCTCTGTAATTGATACGTCGTTTGTATTCTTTTTGTATTATCCACCCTGCTTGGACCTTAGAGTCCACAGTATTGAATAAATAATAATAAAAAAAATATGCCCAACATTCTCAACTTCGTCACCACAGTAGCATTCCGACGAGCTGGATCGGTGTATTTTGTTCACGAAGCTGTTTGTATATGCTACTTTCAGTGGAAGTCTGTGGAATAACGTCTGTGTCGTGAGAGATCTGCGGCTATCTATAATTTTTGTGTGGATCGACTTCATAAGGTGATGATTGCTTTAATTTAGTGCTATGAAACCACATCTCCATAGAACAGTGGTTAGCTCCTTGCATTATAATTATTTCGAATATCTTCTTGTCTATCTGGGTTTCGCCCGTTCGTTTCAAGTTCTCAGCCTTTATGTTCACATTTCAAATCGTATCTTGCTGCTTCTACTAAAACGTGCGAAATATTGGAAATTGTGGTGTGCGCGTTAGGCTACCGAGTATACCAATTTCAATTTTTTTTCAAGCTATATTCAGAACGAATGAAACCATTATTAGAGGGGTAAAGTTTAGAATTACGACCACGGACGCGTGTCACATGCCAAGCAGAGCTAGAATCAGTTAGCTAGTTATTTCCGCTGGTGCTAATAGAAATCCTAGATAAGAAAGAGAGTGCTTCTTTGCTCGGCCATTGATCACCACGGCATCAACACGAGCGATGCAAAAAAATCATCACATGATGAAGTCCCCACATGACGTCATCATGACGTCACTATGACATCACTGTGACGAGATATCAAGTGACGTAAAATGACGACGTCATCACTTGGACACAGGTGGGTCGATCACGGAGGCAGTGCAAACCACGTTAAGGTGCGAAAAGTTTTCAATTGGTGGCGGGCAGAATTAATACATATGCTGAGTAGAAACAGATCTCTTTCGCTTTCGAGTCGTCTTAGGTGAAAACATAAGGGAAACTGTGAATTATTTATGCAAATGTTATGGCAAAGGTAAAGTGAACGTCGCTGTGCTGACCACAAAAGAGTTCTGATCCTTATCATTGTAGTTAAACCATGTGTGAGATAATACATCAATGTAACGACATTTCTAGATTTAATTTGCCAGATAATTACGAATATGGTGAATTGGTCGATACATTCATGTTGGAGAAGCTCGGTCTATAAGAAGAGTTTACTTCTAGAGAGCAAGGTACTTGTATCTCCTACTATAGCAATCTGCATAAGAGCTTCTATAAGAATAAATATCGCCAAGCACGCTGCTCAAAAGTTGCCTGGCAAGAACAAGTAATTGCAGTAGAATACAGCAAAAGAAACTACCATGCTTCTCTGACAAAACGGGCAAATGATAAGCTTCGCAAGGAATTCACCGTGAATAATTTAGGTACTGGTGCATAGGGATGCCTCGTCTTGTTTCTTCAGGAAAATGGAACTAATATTTGATTAAGAAATCGAATTCTATGCAGCATTGCTATCATTCGAATCACTTCGGGCATACCGGCAACCACTAAATTGTGTTTTGATGGATAACAATTCGCTTATAAAGCATAAAGATGAAGAGAAAAAAAACAAAAAAAATGTGTCATAGTACTAACAGTAAGGATATTCATTCTGCCATTAGATGCAGCAAAACAACACCTAGATTCAAGAAACCAAGATGGGGAAACAAATTGCCGCACTGGTCATCATCACAGGAAAGATTTATGAAGGCAAGAAGGTGAAATCGACGAGCCCGATGTGCGAGATGCACTTTTATTTGCTTCGACCGTGTGCCTCCTTCATCCGTTAGGACGGCTCACTGGATACGGTGGGCAGTTCCCAGGCCGGAAACTGGTCGCAATCTATAACACTTTCTGGATGGAAGAAGCCTTGTATGATGAATGAGAGGAAATCGACGGCGAGTATGGAAGATAAACAACAAATTATTCACGAGGAAGGATCTTGGTGCGTCAAAGTGAGAGATAAACGCTAATCACTCGCCTCCTTTTGGGGACAAAAAGAGGCGAGGACAAGAGAGAGAGAGAGAGAGACTCTTTATTAGAAAGAAGATTGGCTCCGGCATTTCTCGGTATATTTGCAGTAGAAGTGCGCTGAAGCGCAAACCATGATAGATAGAAAAAAATATTGATGGAGACATCTATGATTCGTAGAAGCACTTATGTTATGGCATCTCACTTTTTTGTGGATAAATATATATTGCCGATATGGCGTCTGCTTATTAACACCAGTGTGGCAACCCCCGCTAATTCATGCAGCAGAATTGTGTCTACAATATAGGTGTTTTGTACTTTCAAGAGCATAGTTATCTATTTTGTACTAATGTTATTGTATTGAATATTACTTTTCAACCTATCGCATCATATTTGTTTCGCTTTCACTTGTTTCACGCACATAACAAAAGAGTCAACGAAAGAACATGACCAGCGGATGCTGAAAACGGAGCATGTGTTTAGACTCAGCGATATACCGTATTTAGTCGATTCTAACGCGACCACAATTGTAACGCAAGGGGTGACTGTTCATTGTAACGCGAGGGTCGAGTTTAGGTAGCAAAGATCTGGGAAAAAAGACTCGCGTTACATTCGAATAAATACGTTATATGGTGTCCAGTATTGACTCCATATAAAAGAAGTGATGCGGATGCCAGGCACTAGAATTGTTGCGTTTACGTGTTAAGAAGTACTTCTTATCAAGTAAATAGAACAACAGAGGGTAAGGTAACCATAAGGCAATGTCTACAGTGGTGTGGGAAAGAAAACCTTCTAATTGTTTCCACCATGAATGATGAAGGGCACAACTGTGCGAAAGGAATGTTCGTAGAAATACTTTATAGACATTCACCAACTTCCTGCAAAAAGGTCTGAAGGCTGGCGGTGCAATTAATTGCCTCATATATTGAGTAGAGCTCATGCTGTTGCTATGTACAGCGCCAAGTGAAGTAATGAAAGCCAGAAGACTCGTCATTCTTCTTATCCGTGAACGTGCCTGGCTTCTCTTCACATTCCATGTCAGACCAAAATTTAGAGAGCGCTAGGTCTGAGTAATACATTGAGTTTTCCAGCAATTTGTGACTGCATTCGGTCGATTACATATTACTAGCGAAAATAAAACATGGGACAAAGAAAGATGCAGACAGGATGACCGGAGGTTCTTCGTTCGTGTGTTATTTTCGCTAGTAACATGTATGCAAATAAATTAGCCCAGCTTTCATTTTTAACTGTATTCGGTTGAACTGCAGAGTTAGCACGTTTTAGAATAGTCCGAAATTTTAAATTCAAAGCCGCCTAGGGAAACGGCAGGAATATTCAGCTTTTTCTATTGTCTTGTGATCCAAAACTTTTGACGCTGACTGTCCTTGAACTATCGCACTAACTACGCGCAAACAAACTTGTTATATGATGCAATGATTACTAATATAAATTGCGAGGAAAGCGCTTCAAGATGTGTGTAGAACGCAATGTTACATAATATGCAAACTTGCACAGCTAAAACTCGACCATAACCCCGATTTTACGGATTTCCCAATCTAACAAAGAAATTTACATTCCCCGGCTGGTACCCATAGGGTTCAATGTTCTTCTCAACTAGAATTAACGAAGCTATCACGGCCCTAAACCAAATTTAACATAGTTTTTCAGAAATAAATCAGTTAAAACCGAGCCATTTATTTCTTACTTTGATAGGATGACTTTTTATTCTGCCGTGCGCTGTAACGCTACCGAATCAAAGCACCAGCCGCCCGATTCAAGACCCTAGTTTTATTTTGACGATGCTGCAAGAAGAAACGGACGTAACAGCCGGTAGCCCTTCTATGTGCCGAATGGTGCCAGGGGTGATGGTGTTTTGTTGTCCCTGTAAATGCCCCCATAAGAACATGGTGGTTGCCATCGTTATTGAATGACTTTGCAACAGAAGGTATCAATCGCCTCCCTGCAACTATCTTGATCTGCCTGCTCGGACAATAACTGCAGTCCTTCTGTCCGCCTTTACATAGCGGCAGCTTGTCATAACTTAACGTGACCGTCTACATCGTTTGTATCGCCCGGACATGGCATGCTCCATGTTCAGGCTGCCCTCGCAGCCTTTTTACACGTCCAGCCTTATGTTAGTGGCAAAGCAAAATGCCGATGTAGCTCTCAGGTGTCGTTACGTTACAGTGTTTTAGATTCCGAAGGATTGAAAAATTCCTATATCGAATTCACAAACTTCCCGATTTAACGAACTGCAGCGCGATTTATCACTTCGTTAAATCGAATTTCAACTGCATGTAGTACCAAACTAACCATTCGTGAAGGCCGACGCTTTGTTATGATAACCTTAGCGTCGTTAAATCCACTACATACGGTGGAGTAGGGAAACGAATGTGTTTTCTGGAGCCGTAAAAATACAGCCCAACTGAGAGACGCCGGAGAAAAAGTCCAGGCCTTGCATACGCAGATACGTACACTGCTCCTGGCATTTATATGATTGTTACAGTGTAAGCAGCAACATTTGTTAACTGCACGTTGTCTTGTGCACACTTTCGTACAAATACACCAATTTAAACTTTACTTACTTTTCATTACATGAATATATGAAATGTGTAGTTTGGTTCCGCAACGCACATCCCCTAGAAAGCCTGAAACCAGAATAGAAGTGGGTATACTGTACTCTGCAAAGAAGATATAATTCTCAAAACAGAATGGGCAAACTCATGTACGGTTTCTCCACAAGACTAACTGTCAGGTAGCTGCGAACTTGCGATGTACTGCACAGAGGAACAACAGCTAGCTGTATTTTGCCTGAAGCCGCTGTCTCAATAGGGAGAAGAATACAGTCTATTTGTACACCAGTATGACTTGGTCCCTACGAAATTACTTTGGCCACCACCATGCCCTGTTTCATCCGTTACAAGTTCTGAAAAGTGGAATCCGTTAACTTCTTTTTTGTCAATATAGAGTTTAAATCCTTCGTAAAGTAGATCGCTTTCTTTCAATTCCCGCTTCTAAGTTTATGAGGTTTGGGTAATTATTGTTTTATTGCGGAAAAAGAAAAATCGCGAATCTTTTGAATTCCATAAGTTAAATTTAAAGAAAATTTTGCTCCATGACGCCAATTGTTAGATGCTTCAAAAAATTAATTGTGACCCTAATTAATTAGACACAACAATTCATTATACCAAAATATTCAACATGATACCTCTATTCTCCTCCTCTATCCCATTTAACAATCGTATATTCTCTGAGCAGCATAAACCTTCTAATGCATATAGCTTATGAAATTACGAAATATATATGAACTATAAAATCATGTTGAAGAAACTGAAAAGGTCTAGTTGGATTGAGGCTAAGGATTAAATGTTGGCGAAAATCATTTCAATCTCGCCTTTTCGTTGAATTTTCGTTTTACAGACGGTGAGCTTTATTTAAAGCTAAACAGAGAGTCTGTTTAAACTACCAGGTATTTGTCATTTAATTGAGTTTATGCCAGTGAAGGCTGATGGGTTTCTTTTATATAGCTGGTGAGATTTACTGCACTGAATGGAAGGTTAATGGTTGTTTTACATCATTATGCGTGGGAATACCAGCAAATTTCTCCTGATAAAAATAACCCTACCCTTTACATTAAATTGCTTATATTTGGAAATATCATAAATAATATTACTCTGGACTTGACTCATTAGTTAGGCATTATATCTCTCAACTCAACACAGTGAAAAGTAATTCCAGCAGCTTTGCTTCTTGGTTCGCATGATTTATAAAAATACACGTGCAATTTTAGTAAAGTTGATTCAATTAAAAAATTATACGTTTATTTCATATTGAATACATTGTCAGAAAATAACAGGAGCTAAAGGCGCGTAATGCCTGGCAGAGGCCCCATTAACATGCAGCATATGTGTCTACATCATTTTAATGCTGACACTTTTAGATGCGAAGCAGCTTAAGGCGAAGTTCAATCCGGTGGTGGTGGTGTGCGGCCTGACCACCCTTACTGCGCATGCGCAAACCCTTTCAAAAAAAAGTAAACATAAAAAACCTCCTCTCCCCCCTCTCTCTCCTCTAGACATCCCTCCCCGCGGCGACCACACTCTCACTGTGCATGCGCGTCCCCTCCCTCTCTCCCCGCCTACGCTCCCCCCCGCTCTCCTCTAGGCATCCCTCCCGCGGCGTCCACACCCCCCACTGCGCATGCGCGTCCCCCCCCTCTCTCCTCTCCATCTCTCGCCTTCGCGACGCCGACGCAGGCAGCGTCTGCTAGCGAGTTTCTTGGTTGAAAAAACCGGACTGCTCGCGCTGCACAACCGTTCACTGGCCACCCCGTATATATGGCACTGGATCTTGACCTGCAAGGTAGTGCCGGTTGGAGATTTCTCCTGTGCGTTGTTGAACAATAAAAATTCGCAGCGTGCGCGTTAACTAAAAGCGGACTGCGGGTCTCTGTGTCCAGTCAGAGTCTTCTGTCTCTCATTGCCCATTAGCAGCGATTGGGCATGTTCCAGTAGGAAACACCGGTCCATCACTGCGTGCTTTGCGCCTCCCCAGGTTTCTCTCCTGCGCAACGCTGCGATGAGCGCCAGCGTCAACGCCGCCGCCAGTGTAAGCGTTAGCGCCCGCTGCTTCGCATCTACACATGGTTCCTTTTAGCGGGATATGGTGTAATTTTTTTTGGCAATGAGCAAACACGCTTGATGTTCTATACTGTCATATCTTTTAAGTGAATTCCATAGAAAGATGCAACAAAAATCATTTCACGCAATTAAAGCGTCACAGTTTGTTCTTGAAAAGTAGTTAATACATGCTTCGCTGTAGCGTGTAACGTAAACGCACTGTGCGTAGCGACTCTATTTTACAGCGGTGAGTGAAGGTTGCCAAGAAAACAACCTCCAATGCGGACGAGCGGTTTGCAAGAAATGTTGATCTTTTGCCACTTATTACGAAGAAAAAACCAGATATTTCAAACCCAGAGCACTCATTGTTTGTATATTTCCATTTTGATAACCGGACCTTATGCAGATATATTACTACTAGCATGCTTGCACCAAGCGCACAGACACTGCATTTAAAAGAGATAACAAGGAAGCAGAGGCGCGGAATTGAAGAAACGAAGAAGGCGAAGAACAACGATGAGCTTAACAAATGTTGACGAATTACTGATGAGCCATTCCAAGAAAATGAGGCTGATACATTTATCGGAATTAAAGTGCGCTATTAGCACGTCACTTCAAGAAATTTTCAAGAGGAAGCGGCAGTACTAGGATACACTGTACTAAGAAAAAGTTGGCAAAACTTGCGCTAAGCCACGCAGGGCTTGAAACAGCGAAACTGGAGGATTCTGAAGGCTAACCTGGTTGCTTCTCGGTTGTGTTTACGCCTCCGCTAAGTGATGCATGCAATTCCTAGGTTACTTTTAAGTCGTTCCTAGGCTTTAGGTAGGCGATGCTACGTTTTTTCCAAGTTGATTCTCAGCGCAGAGAGGTTCAAGTTAAACCACAGACAGTCCCACAGACCCGACACGAATGTCCAAACCCCAGAGACAAAAACTCGCGCTGAAATAAAGTGTTGGCACCTCTAATAGGTGTACGGGCGGGTCATCGTTGGCGTAGGCCTTCCACCGCTTCGAGGTCTTTTCGCAGCCATCCGTTGCCTTTCCCGTTTCCTAGTATTCTATCGTTGTGCGCACTCGGTGTATTCGGCTCACCGCCGTCGTTTCGAAGCCATTTCTTGGGCTAACTGTCGCCTTCTTCATCTTTAGTGGAGAGGAGGTGAGTAGTGTGATTTACCCAATTTCTATGGCACATAACCGTTTATGACGACGATAGTCTTCTGACAAGCCGCACACGCAAATTACGGCTAGCTGGAACAGCTTCGCTGTTTAAAAATGAGCGGGGCGTCAAGACATTACGAGGAGTGCCATGTCGAGCAAAAGATTATTCCGCAGCAATCCCGAACAGCAACATGACTGTCACTTTCCGTTTTGTTTTCATTGCTTCAGGTGCTCCAGGAGCACCACGAGCAATATGTGCTGAGTCGTACAATATGCGACCTTGTTGCCCATACTCTTACTGTTGAACAGCATCTTTAAAAAGTGACGTAGGTGAGGACTTACTTTCGACTAAAATAAACTATAACATGTATAGCCCTGTTAATATATGAACTGGAATAAGAGTATGGTACATTCTTTTCTATCAGCCTTCATAAGCAAATGTAGCATCAATGTGATTTGAAATTGTTGGAATTCACAACCAGAGCTTGAGCAACCGAAGCGGTCGACATACTCAAAAAGCAAGAGGAATATGTGCTTTGTGTCTACGGCTGGCTGAACATATTTAAGGGCCTGCTTGTTTGTAATGTGCCCTCCCCGAGGAGCGCTCCCCGCTGTTCCAATCTAGTAGAGGTGTATAGCGAACTGCGTTTACATTTTATCTCGATCTCCCACTGACTCCGCTTTACGGGAGGCTTAATCAGAAGCTGTTTGTTTATTGAATGGGGTAGTTCGATTGAATAAATATGGCGTATGTAGCAACCATAGAATTCCAGCTGATTTATTTACTCAGGTAGCATATTCTAATAAACTGCGTTGCCGGACAGGACATGAAAAAAAAAAAACGAGACAGACGAGCTGCGCTCCTCTGTTTTTTTTCTTTCTTTGTGTCCTGTCCCGCGGCGCACTTTATTAGAAGATGATCCCGTACAAACTTGCCGAACTTTCAAAGCTCGTTACTCAGGCAGCTATTTTTTACACGTAAGTATAAGTTGTTGGGGAATGAAATTTCTCTTGTCATAATTATTCCCATATAAAGTTTGTTTGACTCATTCAATGGGTAGGCCTAAGCTAAAGGGTAATATTGTGTCATGTGAACTCATATACAGGAAGTGGTTCCGAAAAACTAGATCAACTTCAAACTTGCTAATTGAATTGCAAAAGCTTTTCTGTCGCAAACGCCTAAGATATAAAATGTACGCATACATCTCTTGACTTAGTTGACTCACTCAGTTAATGTGGAAATGGTTGTTCTCGATTTATCATGGTGACCAGAAAGTCAACTTTCGAGCAAACGACAAATATTTACCCTCTAGATCTCATGTGTGCGTCACTGTCAGACATGAAAATAGCGGGAGGGAGTAGGGGGGCTTAAAGAATTAAGTCACAGTACTTAAACTTTCGCAATGCGGGAGCGCGGGTGTGATCCCTTGAGCAATAAATTATTAAAGCCTTCACCGAAAAATAATTTGGATGTTCAAATTTCACTCGCAAACGTCTAAGGAGTTTGTGTTAACTTCATTGTAACTGTCACGGAATGCCACTTTTTCGACCTCTCGTCATGCTTTAACGCGCGCTGCCCCCAACCCGCTGACCGGCGCACCGTCTTGGACGTCAGGGACTTGTTTTTCGTAGAGCCGCGAAGAGCAGCGGAAGGGAGTGTCGCTGCCGAAGTTGGCTCTTTGTTGAATACCGAGGCTACGGCAGGTATATGGAAAGCCGCAGTGTGCCCCGAAGTTTTGGCTGCAAACGCTCGGCATGAGAATGGAGGCAAGATGCGTTCCCACGGTAGGAGCTGCCCGTGCACGAGCCGTCTATGCAGTCACCGTAAACGGGTTGTCTCGTTTGATTAATTGAGAACCCTCCCTAATTAAAAAGGGGCGTAGTAAATATTTTGAGGGCGGAGTTTGCGACAATGGAATGCGTATGATTGGACCCATGTCGATGGTCCCTTTTTCCCCAGGAAGAGAGTGAGGGGACACGAAGGGGATTTAAGCGCAGGATATCGCCCTGCTAATCAGTCTAGCTGCTTGACAAGCATGGAGTAGAAGTAGATCAACGAGTATCTCTCCTAGAAGTTTTTAGTGTGTGCTTTGTATCGGCTGGCCACCTAAACTTAGCCGTTCGCCTAGTTGAGACACGTCTGCAACGTAGGCATCGGGACTTCAATCTCGGGTTAGCTCAACCTGCCCGAGATCTCCTTCAAGCACTAACTCCCGGAAACATCGGCGTTGCAACTCGGACCCACCGACATCGCAGTCGTGCCAGAAATCTTCGGGACTTCTCGCTTCCGATCGTCGTGGACGCAACGCTGCCGGTCATCACACATATGCCTTCGCCTGTTTATATCATCGAACTTTCACGTCTTTATTGTTAATCTTATTCCATTGTTAGTTTCGCGTTAATTGATTTTTTTGTATTTTTTGTAAGCTTATGGTTTGACTCTCGTTGTTTATTGTTAGTTTTTTTTGAAGTGTTGTATTTAGTGTGCTCGTGCCGCCATAGCTCGAGTAAAGCTGTTTGTTTTTGTCCAAACGTGTCTCCGATCTCTTCACTGTTTCTACTTGCGTACGGAACGGCCGAACCCGCTGTCATTCCCGTCGCCGACTTCGCGCTGGCGACGCTTGAGTGATAGCAAAACCGTAACAGTAACCTTACCTTGATTGTTAACTTATTGCAATGATAGCCATAGTGGCCAGCTCGATTATGGCGAAACAGTTTTCCAACACACACATAAAAAATGAACTACCGCAGAAAAAAAAATTGTCCACGTTTCACAAGTTTAATAACTTTAATAACCAGAAGGACACCAGGGTAGCGCGAGGAACTGGTTTCATATAGAAACTCTAGAAAAATCACAGTAAATAGTTTTCATAAAGAACTCGTGAAAAGCGCAAAAATGTCCTCTGATACTAGAAAGAAGAAGGCAGCTTACGCGCTTATCCCGCCTGTCAGCAAAACTCTGAGATTGGTGATTAAGCCAACTTTCTCGATATATCGACAGCCATAATCTAGGCCCCGACGTAAAATAATCTACACAGTGATTGCAGACAGCACAGATAACTTGTTTCTAAAGCAGAGGCTGAAAACTAATACTCAGATGAAGGCATGGAAGTGAACTTTTAATACCTCCTGATTAGTTTTGTATGGGGTCATTTACTTCAAAAGTATTGTCCAGTTACTCCACTTTAGTTTCGACTAGACACGTGGCATTGCTTAGCAACGTACTGAAAGCAATAAAAATGAGGTACATGCTATTGTGTGCGCTCAGTGTTGTCAATTATTAATTATCTTCGTTCACTGCCCTAATTCCTGGGGGGTATGAGACATAGTGTGCTTTGCTGAAAGTTTTCCATATCCATATCATACATTACACGAAAGGAATAAGAACCATTTAAAAAAGCACACGAAAAGTACCAAATATTAATAATAGAAGTGCCGAAAAATAGCTTCAACCTATCAGCAGACAAAGAATGGGGCAAACATTCTGCTGAGGCACGAGTAACTTGCGGTGCGTGGATTCTAAAAAAAATGTGCCACCGAGCAAATGATTAACATTGTGATCATAATGTTCGTAACAGCCTATGACAAAACTGCAACATTAAAAGGCAGATGTGCGAAACTGCATTTCATTTCAACAGCAAAGCTGTTTAGCAAATCGCTCCTTGTCCGATGAACCAAAAAACTATCATCATCTCAAACGAGTATGTGCCATACATTTAGGGTAAATCCCACTGCTCACCGCTGGTACACTAAAAATGAAGAAGGCAACAGTTAGCCCAACAACAAATGGCTGCCAAGCAACGGCGGCGAGCCGAAGATCCCGAATACGTACAACGAGAGAATACTAGGTAACCGGAAAGGCAACGGCGGTTGCGAGAAAACCTCGAATCGATGGAAGGCCTACGCCAATGACAACGTGCCCTTAGACCTATGAGAGGTGCGAAGGCTTGGTTTCAGCTCGAGTTTCTGTCTCGGGAGTTTGGACATCGGTGTCACGTCTGGGACTGTCCGTAGTTCAACTCGAACCTCTCTGCGCTGAGAATCAACGTAGAAACAACCTAGCATCACCTAGCTAAAGCCTAAGCAATGACCTAGAAGGAAACTAGAGGCAACCTGCATCACCTAGCTAAGGCCTTGAAACAACCTAGAAGCAACCAAATTAGTATTCAGAATCGTCCATTTTCACTGTTTCAAGGCTTCCACGGCTTAGTGCTTAGTGTAAGCTTCGCCTTTTTTTATCTCTGCTATTCGATGTAGTATATGAGCACGGCGAGTACATTTCTTTTATTGTTACTTCTTAGACCACATGGAAAATATAGAGCTGAATGTTGGCACAGTTCAGCCATTCAGATTTTCCAGCAAAACAACCTACAGGTACTTGAAACTAGTGAAAGAACGGTAATTTTGTGGTAAATGCATAATATTTACACATATTGCGAAGATGTTGGTCATTAGTCTAGGGGTAGGAACAAATTGCGAGAGTATGCATGTCATGTGCAAATTCATTATTTAGCAATTTTCTTTAAGGATATGTTCTAACGAATCTATATAGCGTAAAATTTGCTTCAAGTGGTCTCCAAGGCACGTCTGTCATTCATAAGCTTTATGCTGCATGGGCTCTCGAAGGAACATAGGCTTTCCTGGAGCAATAGCATTGGCTCAGGGAGGCGTTTACTCATCTTCATTTTATTAAACTCTTCCACCCCGCCCCTTGGAAAGCTTTGGAATGATGAAAAGATCAGGGGCGCGCTTCCGGAAGGGGCGCGCTTCCGCTTCCTAGCCTCGCTTCCGGAAGACCGGCCCCTGTGCCTCCTTTTGCAAGACGATTTCGGCTCACCGAGAGTGCCTTCCAAGAGACTGCACGCCTGCTGAAAGAATCCTGACACCTCCTTGGTGCCTGGATCAGCCTAAACTTCGTCTAACAGTGCCAGAGATTCGTAAAAAGGCGGTGCTCTCGTCGCCAGCTTTAAAGCAGCTGTCTCTGCTGATGCTACATGACGAATACAAAGGACGATGTCAAACGTTTACACCGATAGGCTCGACGACTGCTGAGGGATCTGCAGGAGCCGTTAACTTCCCAGCAAAAGTCGAAACGTACCATTTGAAAACGTCTCATAGGACTACATCGGACTGCTGTAGAGCTTGCGGCACTCCGCAGTGCACTTCAGCGGATTCAACTAGAGTCACCACTAAAATGGGGCATATTCACCGACTCCAAGTCAGCCCTGCAGTGTCTGTCGTCAGCTTTGCTGACGACAGACACTGCGTCGTGGATGCACAAGATGAACTAGTATTGGAAATAAGAGAAACTTATCAGCAATTGAAAGACAAAGGGCATGACATCATTTTCCAGTGGCTTCCAGGCCACTGTGGCATCGACGGCAACGAGCATGCCGATAATTCTGCCAGGAATGCTCATGAAAGGGGCGTGCAGGAAGCAATTCCATCATCAAGAAACGATGCAGCATCAAAGATCCGCTCACTCGCACGTGGTACATAACACATTCAATGTGGAACACGACTGGTTTGCTGCATACCCGCCTTCACGGTCTGGATCCGTCCCTTCAACTACAAATTCCATCCGGACTATCCCCATCCGAAACAACAGTCCTCTGACTCCTGTGGCTTGGAGTGTCATTCACCAACAGCTTTGCTTACCGGAATCGGAATGGCAGACAGCGCTGCGTGTGATCACTGTGGCAGCGAGCAAACCATTGCACACGTCCTATGCGATTGTCCTCATTACAGCTCCCAGAGGCAACAACTTTCGGCAACGTTAGCAAAGGCTCGATGACCGGCCGCTTTCCGAGCAGTCAATTTTGGAGTGCAGGAACATTCGAGCTTCAAACCAGAAAGCGACGAAGGCGCTGCTGAGGTTTCTGCGGTCAACCGGACTTGCCAAACGACTATGACACTCCCGTGCTTGAGTGTGTGCGTGTTTTCTTTCCTTTTTTTTTCATCAAGTTCCGCTTTTCTTTTTCCCTCCTTACCTTTCTATCCCCCCCCTTACCCCCTTCCCCTGTGCGGGGTAGCAAACCGGAAATTTTCTCCTGGTTAACCTCCCTGCCTTTCACTAAACTTTTTTTCTCTCTCTCGCTCTCTCTACTTTTTAAACTAAAGAATGAACTAGAAAGAGTTGTCGAATCGTTTCAGGTTAACCATTTAATTTTAAACCCTATAAAAACTCAGTTTATGTTATTTCTGAGAGGGTATTATCGTGTGTTCCACAAGTAACCCATCAACAATCATTAAATACCTGCGACAGACTGTGTGTCATTTCTTGGAATAAAATTAGGTTCTAACTTGAACTTAACTAATCGCATTGTATTCATTAAACACGCAACCGGTTGTGGTGTTAGAGCACTAATCAAAGCACGAGCATATTTTCCACTGCAGGTTTTATTATGTTTATCCTCTGCTTTCAGTCATATTTTTTATTGGATCACTTCATGGAGAAATGACTAATGTTCCTCTCTCATCTATTCAACATATGCAGAACAAGGATATTCGTATCAGAACTAATAGTTCCTTCCAATCGCATGCTTTCACACTTCTACAGGACAACTATTTTCCACCAATTTCCTGGTTCGTTTAAATATCATTAGGTATTCTCTTTTTAAAACTACTTCATGATCTTCTTCTTTACGTATGTAGTGCTGGTATGTTACGACCTAATACTATCTGCAGTAGGTTCGCACAGAATCTCAATTTTCTGCTTCCTCGCGGAAACACGAACTATGGTAATATGACATCATCATATTCGGCCCGTTAAAATTTGAAATGACCTTCCACTATCACTTAAAGAGTTAAGATCTTTTAAGGATATTTTAGCATGAGTGTAATCTTTTTATTTTCGGTAAATATTTTCTATATGATAGCTTTTGATGATCTGCATGTTTATCCCTTTTTGTTCTGTAGACAATTTTAGGCGGCCCTTCAATGTGTGCGAAGTCTACGACGTGGAAACTACCATCAGTTGGTGTCCCAAATCAATAAAATTAGTCATCGCGCCACTATTCAAGGACACGATATAGTCTTTCAATGGTTGCCGGGTCACTGTGGGATCAGTGGTAACCACCTCGCCGACAACGCTGCCCGATGTGCCCACGAAGGAGCGTCGACACTGCTCATACCCCTGTCAAGAGTCGACGGTGCAAGAGAACTTCGTCACATCGCGCATAATGCCACGCTTACGCATTGGAATTCTCCACTGAACTCCACTCGTCGCCCACAAAACCTCGAATCGCTACTCCAATTAAATCTACCATCAAAAACTTCGCGACGTGACGATACAATGCTATGTCGGTTGTGGGTCGGCGTCGTAGCATTTACAAACTCATTCAGCCATCGCATGGGTATGGCTGACTCATCCAAGTGTGATAGCTGCAACTGTGAAGAAACACTTGACCACGTCTTGTGCCACAGTCCCGACTTTGAGCAAGACCGCCGGACTCTCCAGTGTGCCTTGAGAAGACTGGATGATCGTCCCTTTACTCTGGAAAAGATCTTGGGTGCATGGTCTACAAGTTCATCAGCCCAGAAAGCCACACGAGCCCTTCTACAATTCTTGAAGGCAACATCGCTGAGCGACCGCCTGTGAAACCCTGCACTGTGTGTGTCGTGTGCAATGTGCATCTACTTCTCTCTCTCTCTCTCTCTTTCTCTTTTACTCCCTTCTTCCCCTCTCCCCACGTGTAGGGTAGCAAACTGGACGTAGTCTAGTTAACCTCCCTACCTTTCCTCTATTCATTCTCTCTCTCTCTCTTATGTTGTTTATTTGGTGTCTTGATGTTGCCGATGTTTTATGATGCTTTTTGATATTTTTGATGCTACTTTTTTTCGATTTGTACTTGATATTTCTTTTTGATGCTCTTGCTGCGCACATTCTCTTTTTTTATTTGTTACCGAGGGTTCCGTTTGCAGTCATTGACTTTGGAACCCTCGTTTGCATATTTGTTTGGACTATTGATTGTAAATTGAATTATTAATAAAGTGAAACACATGGCTAAGCTAGCTTCCCTTGACTACTCTTGGCGCAGCTGCACCAAGGTTTCAGCGATCAACGTGCACGGCTCCACCTCAAGCTTAGACAGCTGCACTCTTGAAAGGCGAATATGCATGCATTCACTTCATTTCCTAAAGAAAAGAAGGCAGAAGTGGCGACGGCGGTGGCGCTAGAACAAATGCGAACATCTCGAACACGCTCGGAAAATAACGTTCTCCAGTTTTGGAGTTTTCGCTCTCCTGCCACTACCCTAGTGTGTATGATGCAGGGCTGGGCAGACATACTCGGAAAAGTATTCCGGGATACAGATATCGAAATATATCTTTTGTAAGCTTAAAAATACAGATGCTGAGGTACATTTGTCTTTGACGTAACGGGATATTTCAGAGATACATATGGAAAAATACGAAAAAAGTATCCCGGAATACAGATACACGAATAGATACAAAAATGCAGATACCGAAATACTTATTTGTTTCCGGGATGCTGATGTTTCGCAAAGACAATAATAAGTGCCGCATAGTATTGTGAATAATGTTGCAGCGCAGTGAAACTTGCCACTCAGGGATATTGATAGAATCACAAGAAAACGTATACATTTGTTTTACACACAAGATCTGGTTCGCTGAAATGGTGGTTGCGTCCACAGCATCTGTTCGGCCTCAACACAAGACTCGCGAATTAGCGAAATTGGCTGCACGCCGGAAAAAGATTAGGGGAGCTGCGCCTGCCTTGAGAGGGAGCCAATTTCGCCGGCAGAGGCTGACAATAGTGTCTCCGTGATCCTGATGTTAGCGGCGTCGGGTGACTTACCACATGGCCCCACCACCGTCCTCTATGTCATCAACCGGCGGTGCGCCTCTGCTTAGTTTAGCACAAAACATGTTTTCCTTTCTCACATCTTCTCATTTCCAACAAAAAAGCAACGAGATACCAGTGGCCTGCAAAGTATCGTGATGTAATCGCTACATCATAAAAGTATTTCACTATTGAGATACAAATACACTTTTTCAAATGTATCTCGATGCAGAAATACAGATACTGAAAAGTATCTGTAAGATACTATGGCGATAATCTTGCATCGCGATACTGCCCAGCCCTGGTATGAGGCTTCAGAGAAAACCGAAGCAGCCACCTCTGAAATAAGTCATATATGAACGATTTACTACGTCCGGGATCTGTCCTTCGGATTGGCATCTGAGACAACAGCGTCAGTGGAGCACCGGTGCATGACAGCCCCGAATATGATTCCTATGTTACGTCGTCTAACGTTAACGTGGAGTCGATATGGCATAAGGATGCTGTGCCTAGCGCACACATATTGGATACTGAAGAGAATTGAAGTTCCTAATGTCCTTAGTTTTAAATGCGAAACATTTCTTAGCGAACTTCGGCGACTTTGAGCGTATCTATCTATCTATCTATCTATCTATCTATCTATCTATCTATCTATCTATCTATCTATCTATCTATCTATCTATCTATCTATCTATCTATCTATCTATCTATCTATCTATCTATCTATCTATCTATCTATCTATCTATCTATCTATCTAGCCGCCTACGACTTTGTGCTCTCCTGGCCGTATCGTTAATGGGATTTATACCAAAATTAGTATGGAATAACATGACTGTATGACAAACAGGACTGACTGGTCATAGCAATGAAAATCATGACTAGTCATGAAAACTATGATTTATACGCCATGGCCATAGTGCTCCTGAGGCCGTTTTCCTAACTTTATATATCCAAAAATTCGTACGATGAGACATTTCTGCATGGCCAACATAAATGACAGGTGGTAATATGAAAATCGTGACGTGCATGTCATGTACAACATGACTTGCATGCCACGCTCATGACACTTTCGTGGCCGTTTCGCTAGCTTGATATTGCCACGCGCGTTTCTTTTACTGCATTCGGTTTCCGCCCACAAAGACTATCAGCAGTACTCGGCGCAGACCGCGCCTTATTGTTCCAGAAGCTTCTCGGTTGTAGTAGATCGTTTTGTTAAGATTGCACGCAAGACGGTAACACACAAGATTATTCCAGAGCTTGCGCGACGACTAGTGATAAGGCTAGAATGTTCGACGCATGATTTATAAAAGCCACCGCCGGACCACCGCCTACCACCCTCAGACCAATGGCCTCACCGAGCGTCTCAACAAGACCATCGCCGACATGCTGGCCATGTACGTCGACGTCGAGCACAAGACGTGGGACACTATCCTTCCGTACGTGACCTTCGCGTACAACACGACCGTGCAAGAAACGACGCAGATGACGCCATACAAGTTGGTCTACAAACGGAGCCCGGCAACGACGCTCGACGCCATGTTACCAAACGTGACCGACGAGGAAAACATCGACGTGACCGCCTACCTACAGCGCGCCGAAGAAGCGCGACAGCTCGCCCGCCTGCGTATCAAGAATCAGCAGACGACTGACAGCCACCGCTATAATCTTCGACGACGCTTCGTGGAATACCAGCCCGGCGACAGCGTTTGGGTGTGGACGCCCATACGACGACGAGGACTTAGTGAAAAACTTCTGCGGCGATACTTCGGACCGTATAGGGTGCTTCGACGTCTCGGCACACTCGACTACGAGGTTGTCCCCGACGGCGTTATGAACTCTCAACGGCGCCGTGCGCGACCTGAAGTCGTCCATGTCGTGCGCCTCAAGCCGTTTTACGCGCGGTAGTGAACCTGAGGACTGTATTTTTTTTTTCGTTGGACTGTCTTGCTTTTGCATATTGTTTATTCAACTTTCTTGATTTATTGTCGTTATTTATTGTCGTGTGTATTTTCCCCATGTGTTCTGTTCTAAGCATCGGGACGATGCCTTTTCAGAGGGGGGATTGCCACGCGCGTTTCTTTTACTGCATTCGGTTTCCGCCCACAAAGACTATCATCAGTACTCGGCGCAGACCGCGCCTTATTGTTCCAGAAGCTTCTCGGTTGTAGTAGATCGTTTTGTTAAGATTGCACGCAAGACGGTAACACTAAGATTATTCCAGAGCTTGCGCGACGACTAGTGATAAGGCTAGAATGTTCGACGCATGATTTATAAAAGCCGGCGCGTTCCAACGAAGTTCAGTTGATCGACGGCCGACGCTCTGTTCGCCGCTATCAGTGCCAGCGTGTATTGCTGTAATCTTACTTTCCGTTTACCGGCCACAAGTTCGGCCTAATAAACAGTTTCATCGTGGACACGTCGCCTGCTACCTTCGTCGACGTCACACCCACGGGACAATATACACCAAGTTTGGTATTGAGGGACGTGACAATATGATAAGCATAAATCACAGGTGTTAAGATGAAAATCATGACCTGCATGTCATATACAACATGATTTACATGCCACGCTCATGGCGCGCTGACGGCCGTATCGCTAGCTTGATATACGCCAAATTTGGTATTGCGTGACGTGACTGTATGAAGAACATAAATGCCAAGTGGTAATATAGGAATCATGACATGTCATGTGCAACATGACTTGTGCCACGCTCATGACACTCTCGTGGCCGTTTCGCTAGCTTGATATACAACAAACTTCGTATTGAGGGACGTGACTGTATGACGAACATAAATGACAAGTGGTAATATGGAAACCATGACATGTCATCTGCAACATGACTTGCATGCCACACTCATGGTACTCCCGTGGCCGTTTCGCTAGTTTGATGTACACAAAATCTGGTATTCAGCGACGTGATTGTATGACGAGGATAAATGACAAGTAGCAATATGCAAATCATGACATGTCATGTGCAACATGACTTGCATGCCACGCTCATGACACTCTTGATATAACGCCAGCTTGATATACACCAAATTTTCGGTTGAAAGCCTTTAATGTCTCATGCTGACGTCCGTCCATCCGTCCGTCCGTCCCTCCAGCCATGCCTTGGCACGGTGCCAGGTGGGCGCCGGGGCGCGCAAACGGACGCCAGGTCGCGTTGGACTGTACAGCGCTCGCGCGTTTCTTGCGTAGCTTCACTGGGCCCGGCGTCTCTAATCATGCAAGGAGGGAGACGCGCGCATCACGTTCCATTCTGACCGGACCCCGCCTCAGTGGACACAGGCGTTCGAGGAACACACTTTGGAATTGACAAAGTGTCCGTCAATTTAAACGCTGGAACGCGGATGGCGTCTGCACGATGCGCAGAGCGCGAGAATACGAACGCATGCGAAACGGAGGCAGATTGGTCTCGCGTCTCGCTGCGATTCGAGGTAAAAAATCAAGCGAACATAAGTGGCAGGTGGTAACATGAAAATCTTGGCATGCATGTCATCTACAATGCCATTTATATGCCACGCTCATGGTGCGCTTGCGTCCATTTCGCTAGCTTGATATACACCAAAATTGGTATTGCGGGATGTGACGATATATTGAACATAAGTAGCAGGTGGTAACAGGAAAATCTTGGCATGCATGTCATCTACAATGCCATTTACATGCCACGCTCATGGTGCGCTTGCGTCAAGTTTGTATTGACACCAAAATTTGTATTGCGTGACGTGACTGTATGACGAACACAAATGACAGGTCCTAACATGTAAATAATGACATGCATATTATGTACGGCATGATTTGCTCCTTGCTGGCTGCTTCGCGTCACACCGATTCCCACAGTGCGTGGGATCTGCCGGTTTTTTTTATTTGTAAAACCGCCAGAGTAAAGAGGATAGAAATACGACAATATAAACATAAAAGCAGGAGACGCCGGAGAATGTTAATCGCAATAAGAGAGAAATAGATGAGGCTTTAAAGACGGACTTTGCGAGAATCACTGCATTTCGAGAGGTTATCATTGATCCGCCATATAGGGAGGCTAAAAGCTATCACGACTACAGCGCTGGTTGGCAGTCTCTACGTAAGCTTCTGACCATTAGTTCGTGTGGAGTATGTGTGAGACAGTCAAGAGAGGTGTCTGTCTGTGTGGATCGGCAGCTTGCGAAAAAGGGCATGGCGACGTCAGAAGATAATGGAATGCAACCATTTGATGATCATCACTTAGTGTCTCGTTTGGTAGCCGTGGTCTTGAGCTCTTTATGGTGAGCTGTCCTTGTACTGAAGGTTAGCGTCGTGTTAGGATCACAGACGGTAACCTGCTTCGCAAGTGTAAGCCCTGGTTTGATTTCTTCTCACGCTTATTCTCAAGTCCACGTAGAAGCGGGCTTTAAGAATAAATGTACAGAAATACACAGATTGAAGAGTCACACCGGACTTTTCTACGGCTACGATATTGTCTGTCTCGTGCGCAATTTCACGGATGGTATCGAGTCCCTTGCCTTACCTTCCAGAACAACGACCACAGGCGTCGTTTTCCAACGTCGTCAGCTCGCACCGCGCTTTGCTACCATCGGGTTTCACACCCTCGGCGCGTTCGCCATACCCCCTGTGGTGCTTACATCAACCGGAAGTGCGCCTTTCGATACCAGGAATAAGAAAGAAGAAGGACCTTTCTACCTTGGCATTGAAGCAAGCAGCTCTGGACTGTTTCCACACTTACTATGCTGACAGAATTCACGCATACACGGATGGCTCTACTATACCCAGACGAGCTCCACCGGCGTCACCGTCATCCCATCACGGCACGTCAACCTCACATACAAGCTTTGTCACGTCACCACATCGACTGTTTCGGAGTTGGTTGCCCTGCGAGGTGCCCTCAATCATATCAAGGAACAACCAGCTAATCGATGGGCAGTATTCTGCGACTGAAAGGCAGCTGTACAATGCCTTTCGTCGGCACTCCGTCGCGGATCCTACGAACAACTTGTATGGGCGATACGAGAAATGCTGCAGAACGTGATAGAGCAGGGACAGAACATCGTGTTTCAGTGGATACCAAGTCATTGCGGTATCTCCGGCAACGACCTCGCCGATAAAGCTGCCAGGGAAGCACACGGAGAAACAAACTTTGTTTCTATACCTTTATCAAGGATTGACGCGGCTCGATACCTAAGTAAGCTGGCTCAGAACATGACATTGCAGAAGGGGCAATCATCACAGTTCGCAGACCATCGATTATATTCTCTCGACCCATCTCTACGACTGCATCTTCTACCTGGTCTCTCCCGGGAGGAAGATACAGTGTTTGGCGTCTGCGTCTGGGCGTAGCATTCACCAACGCCTACTCATTTAAGATTGAGATGGCTGACAACGCTGGGTGCAACGACTGTGCCGTCGATGAAACTACTCAGCACATTTTGTGTTACTTCCCGACTTATTCAAACGAGAGGCTGCACCTTCGTACTGTTTTAGATCACCTGGACGGAAGCGCCTTCACTGTCGCGAAGATATTGGGACCATGGGGCAGCCCATCACAGTTCCGGAAGGCAACGAAAGCGCTGTTGCGGTTCTTCAAGGATACTAAACTGATTCACCGTTTATGACGCCAAACGCGAAACTTTTACGTCGGCTGAAACAGTGACTTCTCTCTCCTCTTCTCCAATCTTTCCTTCCCCCTACCCCCTTCCCCAGTGAAGGGTAACCTACCGGGCTCAGCCCAGGTTAACCTCCCTGCCTTTCTTCTATTCTTATTCTCTCTCTCTCTTTCACAACTGGCCTCATCGTTAGGCATGGTGGTTAAACCGTAATGCACATGGAGGGAAGACGCTTGCTCGTGAGTGTGGAACTTAATCGAACGGAATTAAACATCACTTCACAGTGGGTGAAGTACCGGATGACAGACACGGTGCTGAGTCTCACTTTTCCTTATCAAAAAGCGTTGTTCTAACTGCGTTCCAACGCTGCACCAACCAGCCCAGTTAAGCACAGTGTTGCAAGTGAGCGAAGCTGTAGTTGAATAGAAGTACAGAGAGGAAAGTTGCGGCAACAGTTTTGAACAGTATGATTGTAATAAATAAAGAATTGCCACCACACTCATTAAACGAAAAAAGTGACAGCCCCTTTAGGCAACGCTACGAAGAGCACATGAGAAATCCTATGCTCTCCGTTATGCTCTCTCGAGGCAGTCACCAAAACACAGACATTGTCAGTCACATCTCATTGCCAGACCACTTGAAGCTAGTTGCGGTGGCTCACATTACAACTCATGTGGCTTGTAACGAGGCGTTAAATACAAGTTCATACTACCCCAAAAATAATTCGCCGCTAAATGCCGCATAGGTGACAAAACAGCTCGACAGCATGCTGCTGCAGCACAAACTACTTATTAATTGGTAATAAATGCGTTCAAGCTAACAGACATAGGAGTACAGGCATCGGCAGAATAATCGGCAAGTGGTCATCTGCAGTTCCCATGGAAACAGGACATTCTCCGCATAATAATAAGTTTATCTTGTTCGACATATTAACGCGTTGTTCATTGTGTACGCGTCACTTCAACGCGAGTATCTTTCGCGCGTTTGTGATATGAAGTGATAGACAGTAGATGCCGGCCCGGTTCATAGATTTCTGATCAATGGCGACTGATTAATAGCGACAGATAAGCAGAATTAGAAATAACAAATTACAATTTCTTGGAGTTGATAGTGCATTAGCCCTCAGCAGATGTCATTTTGAGGCGGCGTGTTTTCACGGTATTTGCTGAATCATACAACAGACAAGCGCAGGGACCGTGGCCCGAAAAAAGCAATAACCCCAGTGGCCGTTGGTAGCTAGTTCGCGCCAAATTGGCAACCTTACGACCCCGTCTGGCGACGAAAATTTCAGGTTGGCTGCGTGGCTACTTTTCGCTCTTTCAGTTTGAGTTCTGGCTCCTTTTCGAATCTACCCAAAAGAAACCTTGCAGGCGTTGGAAATAAGCGAAATATTTTATTGTCGTACGTATCAAGTTTTGAAAGTTATGTTCATTCAGTTGTTGCCAGCAGATACCTCTTATATTTCAGGAGGCTGACCGTTAACACACCAGTTTGAAGTTTACGTTATTTCTCTTTTACTTTTTTTTTCTTTCTGGTGCGAAGTTAACCGGCCCCTTTCTTGAACCTTAATGCACGCATACTGGCTCGGTAAATTATTACGCACGCTATACAAAAACCGGTCAAGACGTGACTGCTGCTCATCAGAAAACCACAGCGCTGTAGTCGCAAAAAACAGTCATACTTCACTGAAATCACGGACCTCAAACGGTTCTTCAACACTGTAGTCTTTTCATTCGACTACAGTAATAAATCATGCGAAAGCGCTCGCTTGTCTCATTTCACCAGAGAACGAGGCAGTTGAGCGCTGAATGGCCGCTAAGTGGAGTCTGAGGGGGAAATCCTCTTCTCACCGGAAAACTTCCGACGCAGGAAGTACTTTTTCCGAGTCGAGAAATGTTTCTAAGTCAGACAGCACCGTCTCCGAAACGCTTCGACGCACTTTACTCAGCGCAGTTCTTCGGTTACTCCATTTTCTTTCTACAGTATTCGCATCCCTCCTTGCAACCGTCTCTACGAATCTTTGTGAAGTTAAGCACTGCTCCAAAAAGTTGTGCATCGCCGTTTTTCTCAACACCATGAGTGCCGTAATTGGCCTGGTTCCGTGTTTCCTCAAGCACGAAAGTTAATTATAAACTTAGCGTGGGATGGCCGCTCAAAAAAGATGGTCCGGAAACGTGTTTTTGATACTCTCCGAGTGTGAGATTGCTGGAGATGTTCTCAACGCCTCTTCAATCTCCTCTGCGGAAAAATACTTGTAGAGCAGGATGGCAACTCGCGATACAGTAAGGAGCGGAAATTGGGACGGAACTGCGACTCATTTCTTGTTTTCCGTTGCAGAGACAACGAGCGAAAGGGAGAAGTGAAGAAACTGGGAAAATTGTCCGCCAGAGTACAGACTCTGAGCTCGATGAACCTAGCACAAAGAGGGTGGAGTCACAAAGTACTCCCGCACACACTAATTATAAATGATTGCCGTAGCAACCAAAAAGCACGAATGTGCAGAACAGAAGTGTGCGTGAACGCTTCACGAATTCCCAAAGCATGGTTTCTACATCGCTTAGGGCCCCATGGACTTCGTTTAATCTCCCCGAAATACTTATTTGTTACCTCAGGTGTATTGGTCAAGCCCAGAAGGGTTAAACATGGGCTCGTTTAACTGCTTTATTTTTACAGCAACAGATGAGGCGAGTCATTTTTTATCAATGAGAAGAAGAGTCATGTCAATTTAGTAAATGAGGAGAATCATTTTTTGTATCGGGAGAGTCACAGTACATCTCAGCGTTCCTTTTCTTTGTATGGCACAATGGGGCACGGAGCGGCCAAGCTCAATTCAAGGAGATAATTTGTCGACGAAAAGAGTTCATTCACACGGGTTTCCTGCGTTGGTAGAGGCATCTGACTTCCGATCAAATAACCTGTTTCATCTCCACGAGAATCGTTCTTTCGCAAGACAATAAGAGAACGAGCCACCATATGTCTTTATATTTTGCAACATTCTTGCTCTTTGGCAATGCTGCTTTCACCGTCGTAAGTCAAGCACTACATACGGCACTCCAATAATGACTTCACGGGAACGATTCTGCGCGCCCACCGACGAACTCAGTGAGTGAGTGAGTGAGTGAGTGAGTGAGTGAGTGAGTGAGTGAGTGAGTGAGTGAGTGAGTGAGTGAGTGAGTGAGTGAGTGAGTGAGTCAGTGAGTGTGTGTGTGTGTGTGTGTGTGTGTGTGTGTGTGTGTGTGCGTGCGTGCGTGCGCGATCATATGTGCGTTTTTTGTTCTCAACGTTTGGACTGCACAGTTATTTCAGTAATAGGCCCTTTTGAAGAAAGCTTTCCGGCCGTTTACCACTTTGGGATAACGTGCGAAATCACAAGTGTGTAATCTTGTTTTCTCATAAGCAAAGCTGGGCCTCTCGGCCTTGTATTAAAGCTTTAAAACACTTCTAAGTGAATGAACAAAGCAAAACATATAGCGGCCAACGTAATCATTTTACATAGTGGGTAATAACGCGTTAATTAGATAAAGCAATTTTTTAGAAATGTAATCAACAGTTTTACGTCATTACCTTGCTATTAGCAATAAAAACAGCTGGTCATATTAATTGTCGCTGTTGGCCTTCTACAGATGCCGAATTCCCTTCCCGTCGTATCTGTCCTCTTCGCTTTTTCCGGCCACTATTGGATGCCATTCGACTAAAGTACTGAACCACCGAGTCCCGATGCATTGCAATTAATAATGCCCAAGCAAGAAATCTCCACTACTCGCTTTCCGTGCTAAATTACCTGGCAGATATAGCAGCCAATAAAAAAAAGCATTGATTTTCTCCCGCATTCCTCAAAATAATGCGGATCAATTCATTTTGGTCGTGCTGCTTAATTTCGAACTGACGACATTTTGACATCAGAGTGGCTTTGAAAGAGAGAAAAATGAAGAAAAAAGTGCAGCACTGTAACTTTCTCTCGGAATGTCTGTGTGGCGATGTGAAAATGTCAGACAGCGCTGTAACTGTCTCTCTGACATTTGGACATCGCTTTGAAGCATTAATTTGATATACGAAGTTTGATAAAGTTGTCAGAATAAATTGGTAACATAAAATAAATAAGCGTAAATTTGGTAGGGTGGAATAATGATAGCGCGTAATTAAAGACGATGATATTATCGAAGTCACAGACACGAAAGCGTATGAACAGACTGACCAAAGAGGCCCGCAATTTTCAAAATATAAACGATCTGAGAATATCTGTGAAAGCAGGTTCTACCACTCATCAGTCGGGTCCTACACATGACGAGTAACAAACCTCACTTAGGAACAAATGGCTTTGGTGAATTCCTCCCGGTATTATTATAGTGAACGTTCACAACGTGTCAGAATGGACACAACGGAAACGCAATAATGATACTAGATAACAACACCCAGCAAACAACCAGATTGATTCGAAGAATCGCCAACAAGAACTACGGCATGAAAGAACGCCACCTATAGTGCTGCTTATCCAAGCGTTCGTCGTCAGCCGCATATAGTGTATGTGACCGCATACCTCAAGTTGCAAGTGGCGGAAAAACAAGATAGAAAGCGTAATCAAAAATGCATAAAAACAAGCCACCGACTTACCGATCACCACGACTAACGAAAAGTTCGCAGCTCTAAGAACGCATAACACACTAGACGGACTTATTGAGGCCCCATATGATAGCGCAATATAAACGACTCGCTCGAAGCAACACGGGAAGACACATATCATGCCCAAACTTGGCATCACGTGGGCTGGCCAAAGTGGGGGGGAAATACAACATCCCTAACGGAAGCAGAGAGCGCATCGTAATACCCTCGTTACCCAGAAACATGGGCCCCGAACATCACCGGGAGCGCAATAATGCAGGAGCGAAGACGCAAGAAAGTTTCAAAGCGACGCACACGTTGTCTTTGTGGATTCGGCGGGATATGCAGATGGTCGACAGATGGCAATAGTCGCTTAGAATCAAGCAGGGTGCCTGCTTGCCAGCGGAACCAATAAAACAGGAAATTCGGAAATCGCGGAAGTAGCAGCCATATAACACCCACGATCCTTGCGCCAGACGACGGGCAACGTCTTAATTAGTGACTCTAATTCCGGGATTCATAACTTCGCTAAGGGATGGCTCTCGAAAGAGGCGCTAAGGATAATGAGCAACTTCCGCGGAGAGCCTGACGTTTGTGTGATATGCACACCCGCCCACACCTCCCTCCCGGACGATGAAATCACGCGCTATATACCATGAGAGATAGCGAGCCGAGAAGGGGCAGGAACAACGCGTAACCCACGTGCAGAGTGAGACCGTATGGTCAAATATAATGAAGTCACCAAACACTACAAGTTAGGGCGGTAGCATTACCCCCCTGTAAAATATGTGGCAAACCGAACAACCGACACAGACTTAGAAACTCACACTGACCTTTATCAGCGTCCGCATGAGCCAGAACCTAAAGATGGCTGCTTGCTTGTTGATCGAACGAGGTCAGGAGCTCGCTCGTACGCAGTTTGTCTTCTTGCAGCCACAATCGACCAAAACGCCTCAAAATCAATATCATTCGTGATGTTTAAGCCTCCTTTCTTGCCATTGAACCGTATGCCATTTTAAATACCCCCCACCACACTCCTCATTAAATAAACAACAGGCGACAGCATGACATCTTGGAAAAGCAAGCACACTCCCAAATCCTATCGTGTGTAATGAACGTTACTCAGAACTCTACTCAGACAGATATGAAGAGTGGAATCAAGGGGCGCGCCTCAGACACATTACTTGGGCTTGTCGCAACATCGTGAAGGTGCCAGACAACAGATAATATGAACGTCAAGACCACTCTGCTTAGCTCAGGTAGCGAGGACCGACTACAAGTCATCAGGCAAGCCAAACAGGCCGCTAGGACCCAAGGAATCCTAGCCGCCGTCTAATGGACGAGAGATGAACTCCTCTGACACTCGCCGTTTTCTATAAATGCTGTTTCTCTCTCTCTCTCGCATCGGCGCAATTCCACGCGAGCTCTTTTTTTCTGAATACGTGTCTAAGGTCTCGAATCAATAGTCAACTTCGCGCCAAAAGCAAGACAACACTGAAAGACGAAGAAACATTTATACAGGATGGAACACATAAACAGAACAGGGGGTGATATTACAAAGTTTCGCAAGTGTTCCTGCCATCGGCCTGCCGTCTTAGTTATTAATTTTGCCAGTATTACGATTGGTTGGCATTTTATGCATATTCTTTTTTTCCCTAAAACAAGCTGGAGCAAGCTTTAGAGTGATATAGGAAACAGGGTTATAATTTCCACCTCTCACATAAGAATACTCGTACAATATAGGAAGAATTCACTGTTTATCATAGCTCCCTTGTGGTGTTGATGCCACTTGCCACTGGATGACTTGCTGTTGCCCTTATTGAGGTGCTTTTGAAAACGCACACAAACGCACGACGCGAGCACATGCGTGCTTCCATGCATGCCTAATAAACTTGTGTTATTTCTATGGATTTCTTTACTGCTCACAAGAAATTTATTGTACTCTGTCCGGGGATGTCATTTTCATTAGATTCTTTTAAACTTTTCGGACCATGGAGCCTTCAACGTAACTGGCGTAGGTCGTTCGCCTACCCCAACAGAACCTCCTGTATATTTCACGCCGCGTCGAAATAGCCTGTATAGAGAATTAAGAGCGGCCCGCGGTCCTCCCTCAATGAAAACTGGGGGATGACTTCTTCAGGACTTCAATAAAGTTTAGTACCTACCTACCTACCTCGAACTAACTCTGAGGCACGTTGAACTTTTCGTGCACTACCTACTACTTGATAAGATTAGAGTTCCTCGACATCACATATTGGACGTGACGGTAAAAGAAGGGTGTCCCCAGCGTATAGTCGCGTATGCGTTCCTGCTCGCGCCAAAGGTCACCACCGTCGTAAATAAGATTAAGGTGAGTCCACTTATCAAAAAACAGGGCACACTGACATCAGTCGAGGCATATTAAATTGGTTCGGAAAGGCGGACCCGGTCAGCGTAAACAACTCAATAGCCGCTGTGCGATGGCCATCTCCGCTAAAACTTCAATATGATATACCACGCCAACAGGTCTAGAAAAATTAGATTTCGGGCGGGCTTCTCCTTTGACAGCTTACTCAGCCGCAAGGTTCGTTCACTTTATTGGAAGCAAGCTAAGTTTCACAACGCGTGTTTATGAACGCGTGCCTGATCGTGCTGATAGGGGAGCTACGAGAGTCGGGGACACACGAATAGATGATAGCTGGATTTTGGAAGACAAAAATAATGATAGACAGAACATATGTACCAACTTTGGCTAAATGGTATATATTGTGCAGATCCTAGAAGAAGCAGTACTAAAAGTATATACTGCTCCCCTTCCTCAGACGTAACATATATATATATATATATATATATATATATATATATATATATATATATATATATATATATATATATATATATATATATATATATATATATATATACCGTAAAAGCTTGTTCGAACCTCGGTTAATTCGAACATATCGTTACTTTGAACGATGCGAAATCGTGGTCCTGTCTAAAAAGGGCGCACACCTAAAACGCCGACAGTGCGCCGTCGTATCCGTACGTTGCTCTATAATATATATATATATATATATATATATATATATATATATATATATATATATATATATATATATATATATATATATATATATATATATATATATATATATATATATATATATAAGGGCTATATGAAGTATCACGCAGGCCCTGATACTGTAGGAAGGTAATATATGTTCCGCAGCTCCTCCAGTCTTGTGTTAACACATCAGCCCATATGATCAGTTCTAACAGCGCCGCTGAGTAGAGGCACCCTATTCTTGCTTTTTCGCTCACGAACAACGCCAATTTTTGCTCACAATCATTGACAGCGGCACCGAGACGGTGACACGGGCTCCAAACGCTCTCGCGTTAAAACAGTGTATTTCAGTAAGCGGCGCGGACGCCCTTTACGCGACCAATCTACTCAGCAATCATCAGCCCTGGCTGTGGAGGTATATTTGCCGTAGCGCCGCGACCGGCCAGAGTAGGGAAGCGTTCAGAGACAGGCTGCTCTAGCGAGATGTCTGCATTTGAAAGAGTTGCACTATACGTAACTCCAAAATCGGTTGCGCGATCGCAGGTGCCCTCTGCATCTTGCACAAAAAGTGCGGTTGCAGACATTCAAAACGAGAGAAAGAGCCGGACAAAAAGAATCGCTTGGCTCTAAGAGGAAAAGCTTTAGTGAACGGAGAGTATACAGCCGACTGCATATTTATGAGTATTACGTCACGACGCGGAGCTTGCCCTTTTTCTGGCCCCAAAGGCACATACCGAGGTGCATTGTACGCATCGCTTATCGGAGTGCGGAGGCGGCAGACCGCAACTTCTTGCGGTACTGCTTCTGATGAGGCAGGCACTTTGTTTAAAGTGCAAGCAAAAGCGTTCGAAGGAGGGTTATCTTTTTTGTGCTCGTCGCTGACGTCAGTAAGAACCGTTTATAAAAGCCAACAGTGTTCTCAGACATTTCGTAGATAACAGGCCCCAAGAGCGCGATAAATCTGTAGCTAGCCAGCAAGCCGCAGCGCCACATGTGCGCATGCTTGGCTGCTTCTGAGCCCTTCACAGCAATTTCTTTCTGACACCTCTAGCGCTTCCTCCACCAAAAAGCGGGAAATGTGAAATCAGGTGTCCTTTTTTATTTTACAACTATAAACAATTCTATTCTATCTGTCCATTTATTCGTTCTATTCATTCAAGTTTATACGTTGAGCATACTCATATAGAAAAAAAAATCACCGCCCAAGCACTCCGTACAAATGGTTAACCAGCGAAGCCGAAATGTGCGGCCCCGGTGTTTAGTATGGGTTCAACCCGACGCTGCACTGAAGCCTTCCACAATTATCGTTGCCAGGTTGTGGTCGAACCACAGGCGGTCACAGACGTCGCAGCCGAAGCCAAAGTGACGCTGGAGAAACTCTCGCCCAAAGCGGGCGATCGCCCCGGCGCACGCGCTCCCACAGTCACGTCGACGCTGTTCTGCTTGCAACGTCGTTTCTTTGGCGCGCCAGAGGGGCGCGCCGTGGCTCAAGCGTTTGACCTTGCAAGCGTCGTACCCAAGCTCGCGCGCCAATGGCGCGCGCTTTGGTACGACGCTCAGAACTGACGTAACTGATAGCACAGCCAATGGAGACCGCTCGTGACACAGATGCCGAACAGTTTTTCGTTTCTCCTAGCCATATACAGCTTTCGCTGTAAAAACATGGCTGATCCCTCCGTCATAGGAATCGGTATAACACGAAAGTAAAACGCGTTTTCGCAGAAGTAGTGCTTATTGCGTAGCGATATATGAGAGCTTGTACAAGGTCTATTGGTGTTTGACAGTTATAGCACCGTTTGACGCGGACACACCCACGTTGACGCCTAGTGGCAAATCTCCATCGCGACGACTAACGCCCATGGTCATGAAATTAACCGTTGTTGTAGCTGAAGTTGTCAACATGATATACACAGCGTATCGTGAATCCAGCGCAAAGACACCAACAATCACGTAATGAACACTGGCACTCGATATGCGCGTCTTCAAAGAGGAGTGGTACGGTGTGCGCGCCTGAGTAATAAGGTAACCTACTCCTGCGCTCATGCATACACTACCACGCTGCGCTTCAGCAACGCGGGTGTGCAGAGGTTCGTAGCTTGAGCCGCGAGCACGCGCAGGCGTTCTACGTCCTGCTGGTCTCTGTCTCGCTCCACCAAGGCACGACATTCGCCCGTCGACATCGCTGGCCGCGCTCACTGCAGCAGTTTTATTTGTCGGTGCTATCGCACCCGAAGTAGCCGTCGTCGAAACAACGTTGGTGCATGTGGAAGATGCACTACTCTGACAAAGAGCCGCCACACGCTAACACGAAGCTAAATGCAAAGAACATAGCTACATTGGCGACTCTCCGATGCTAGCGCGGCGAATGTTATTCACTGCTATCGAGACGCAGTTAAAGCATGGCCTCCGAGATTGTGCGCCGGCGTGCAATCTCTGACGCCTGCTTTAACTGCGTCGTCGACTAATCGTTCGCTATCGGCGCTAGTAAGTGTCATTTTCATAATGATTTTTCTATCTCATTTGGTAGCGTTAATTATATCAACGTCATATCCGTAACGGGTATACTTGGTGGACCCCGGCATAAAACACTTTCGTGTTAAAAAATGGAAATGCATATCGACGCAGCCCCTTCTCTGAAGGGGTCACTGCGCTTCATCGCTACTCCACCATGACTCTCTCAATGTATACAGTGTAAGGCGAAGCACAAGAATGCCGTAGGTTAAAGTCAGCGGCAGAACCTCTTCGTTGTACGTATCGAGCAACGCGCATTCCGCCGTTCTCGCTTGATAAGGTCGGGAAGAAGCCTCGAGTCAAAGCGTAGTTGTAAACAAAGAGGCCAGCCTGGAAAAAAACAGCACTGTTCAAGCATAAAATCCACGTACTGTACCTGCGCGTCATATGGTGTATACGTAGCACCAGCCCGGCAGCGTCGTGTGGAACGAAACTTTCATTCGGTTCGATGTCTTGCACACCTCGAGAGCGATGCGGGAGTGGAGGTTGGGGGGGATCGCATGACCACTTCTATAGAGACATCCCGGTACACTACAGATAGAACAGGTGCAAATATCCATCACGCACGGCAACCTAAACAAGAAAACAGGAGCTTGCTTGGAGATAGATACAGACACACACGTATCTCAAACCAGCGATCCTTCGCCTCTGCTACCCGAACATTTATACATCCGACGAGTGTAAAGCCTGAGGAGCTAGAGCGACGCTGAAGCACATGCTGTGGGAGTGGGCCGGCAGTGAGCAGCAATACCTTACGAACCAGGTAGACATGGCAGTCTCGAACCGCGGAGCGCGGTAAACATTCGAGGAGCACGAGTAATCTGGCTACAGACAGGCTTTCAAGAAACAAATTGCTCTCGGCCTCACGGAGACGCAGATTGCTAGCAACGTTGCCTGCACTTATCTACCCCTTAACAGGATCTCTAACCCTAGAATTTTCCGCGTGATCAAATTTTCTCTAAACTTAATACTGGAAATATCATAAGGGAAGGCAACCAGCCTGCATAATAATATCTGAATAATATCTGGGATTTTACGTCCCAAAACCAAGATATGATTATGAGAGACGCCGTAGTGCAGGACTCCGGAAATTTCGACCACCTGGTGTTCCTTAATGCGCGGTGACATCGCACAGATCACGGGCCTCTAGCATTTCACCTCTATCGAAATGCGACAGCCGCAGCCGACCACCATAGTCACTGCTCCACAGCGGCGGACGCAACCAGTCTGCATACAATAGCACTAAGGCAGCGAGAGTTTTCTCAATTCGGTTTCTGCATGTTCGTCTATTTCGCTCGTTTAAGGCGATATGTAGATAGCCGGATGTTTTCAGGCCGTGCCAATCGCACTGTTTTTTTACGCGCACTTTCTCGTTAGTTCTGTGGATGTGGAATGCTTTAGCCCCGTTTCGCATTGACTACATCACATGTTCTCGACGAGTTATGTTGACAGCCTAGCCATCAATTAAAAAAATTTCGGCCACTGGTCGTACTACGAGTGTTACTCTGACGTGAACATTAAGTCCATGTTTATAACATAATAGGCACTATCTGTCACAAATTTTACTTCTTTCGGGTTCTTGTCGGCGTATGATGAAAGAGCAGTACTTTGGTTTGGGATAGTTGGTGCATGATACTTATTTAGAAAGGGCAGCGCAAAGACACAGGCACAAAGTCCTGTCGTGTAGTCGTGTCTACTATGTTTCTTTGTCCCTGTGTTTTTGCGCTGCCCTTTCTAATTAAGTATGATAAAAGCTTGTTCGATAAAACTTCAACTGTCGCACTCGTTTTAGCAGAAAAAAGAACGCTGTCATGGAGCCTACAACATTAGCGCTGGAAAAACTACACAAAGTTTTCAGAACTTTAGCGAAAACGTTGAAAGAAGGCATGCAGTGTGCTATCTTTACTTTTCGAAGTGTCTTGCGCAGTTACTAGAGGAAAGTTTCAGTTTTTCTGTTCCAGAGAAAGGGTGAGCGCATGAGAGCCACACGTCAAGGGTTCAAGAACAACGAAGCACTCCGTCAACAACAATGGTTGTTTGTACAGAACCTAACAAACTCTCTCTTGCTTAACTAGCATCTGCACCCTGCTAAGGAAGGGCGAAAGTGTGAACATGGATGTCTGAGGCGTCGTTAATTGAAACTGACTGCTTAAACCGCACAATAGATATGGCGGAAGATCTCCCAACACCAAACTTCTTTTTCCTTCCCAATCTCTGTTTATCGTGTAAGCTTTCTTGACTGCAACAACAACAATAACACACAGCGAAATGTTAAGCACTAGTGTTCATATAATAACATCGGGGGTTCCATCTTCAGAATTACCGCTATGTTATTATCAACATTGTTTTCCAGAAGCACGAAAACCAACGCTGTCTTGCTGCATGCTGATGACCGCGTATAAATTGTACTCTTTCTTTAACGTAAGTTTCCGGGACTGAACCAAGCTCCTATCACTGGTTATAAATGTCTTCTGTATCAGACACTTTGTTTACTATGTATTCCTGAATACATTTTATGGGTACTCATTTTCTTTCGACAATTAAAAAAAAGTGTCATCGGTTCCAATTTTGTGATGGCGAGTAAGAAAAACATCGGGATGGAAAAGTCAGCCATAATAAGGAAGTTTTTGTGAATGGAAGAAACCTACGCACACGTACTCCATATCTGATACAGTCAGCCCTATTGTTTTTATTATCGTTAATTACAATAGACACAACACGAATGTGAGAGCATGATGGCGGTTGTGTTCATAACTTCAGCCCCTTCGCCGATTCGTGATACTTGTAAACCGTGTTTAATAAGCACAAGTGAAATGTATCATTGAACAGCTTCATAGAAAAGACCTCTTGTTCTCAATGGCGTTTGCAAGAGAGAGCACAGATTGCACGAGTGAAATATTCTTATACAGAAGCTTTAATTGGTTTCTTTTACACAGATGAAACAATTCTCCATACCAAACACTGGTGAACCCGTCCTGAAGATGTTAGGAGTCATTTCGTCACCACTGGCAAGGCAAAATCTTAACTTACGCAATGACGTTGGTCATGCATCAGCGATCTCGAAACGAATACTATAACATCGGTATCTCATATTAAGGCGAAAGCCTTTAATGGCTCATACTCGCGGCCTCCGACCGTCCGTCCTTCCGTGCCCTGGAACGGTGCCAGCTGTGGCCTCTCCCCCTCCCACTCTCTCAGCAATCACGTGATGGCACAGCGGCGCATAGAAACAGTTGCGCCGCCACAGCTGTGGCGTCTCCCCCTTACACTCTCTCAGCAATGACGTGATGGCACAGCGGCGGCATTCGAGCGTCCGTCCATCCGTGCTCCCTCACACTTTTTCAGCAATCACGTAATGGCACAGCGGCGCGCGCGGCAACGCTCCTTCGTCAGATGGCTCGTTGCAGCAGTCGAGTTAGTCGGATGGCTCACATGGCATAGTCAATCGAATGGCCAGAGGCTTTCGCCGAACACACTTTGGAATTAATAAAGTGTCCTTCAATTTTTTCCCTTCCTCCGGTGCAGTTCTTCCCAAACAATCGGCATTATTTCACAACGCTGATACTGCTTGAAAACTTTGAGGCAGAGAACGTGCAAGTTTGTTATTCAGAAAGCGTTGAATATTTGTACGTGGAGCGAATACGCATAAATATCTGAACGAAGGCGCTCGTATTCACGAACTGTAAAAACCTCGCTGATAAATTATACGTGCAGATCAACCGCCGTGATTTAGTAGCTCCAGGATTGGAACTACCTACTGCGCAAGAAGCCATGGCGGCCGCATTTCGACGGGGGCGAAATTCAAGGAAATACTTGTGTAGTTAGACTCAAGCTTGCGCAGGTCCAATATATATATGGGCCTCTAGGAATAGCTTGCGTAATAGTCAGATTGTTGCTTTGGCCAGTGAAACTAGAGGAATCAAATTAAACATGAAGTGCGACATCCAAGTACGCATTACTGGTAACCAAAAGGATGACATGAACTATTGCATTTGTTCAATGATAATAGTTTTTGACATTGTCAAATCAGTTTATTTAAAAGGCTAAGACATAACTAAGTGCCAATGTCTAAGGTAGTGTCGTCTGTAAAAGTTTAGGCACAACTATATTCTACTATTAACCACGTTACTGTAAAACGCATACAATAAATATACGCATAGATGAGTGGGTGAGCAGGCTTAAACCTTCAAGATGTAAAACGAGTGAGCTATAAGTTTGCACTTGAATTTTCTACACGTGTGTCTCATCTGCGTTTTTAAGCAAGTATGGCGGGTAAAAAACTGGGCCCTCTCATAGCACTTGAAGCGTAGTCTACAGAACGTAGTCTACAAGTGTGCGAATTGTCTCGTTTTGTAAATGTGTTCTCGTGTACGTGTGCGTGTGTGATAATGTGCATGTGTGCGTGCACTTGATAAGCTGTAAAACTTCTATGCTTTTTACGGTGAAGTGCACGCACTACGCGGAATCAGTTCTACATCGTGGCGGCTCTCGTTAATGAGCAAACTAACCATATATCCGTTTCGATTATACTCTTAACTCCTAATAGGGTCGTTTTCAAAAATAGTACTCGTTTTCTTTGTGGCATCACGTCAGCCTTCCCATGACAACAATCATGCGAAAAAAAAAACTAAGAAAAAACCGGCATTGAGCACATTGCTGCCATTAGACAGCTGCTACTCTGTACACGAGTTCCATCATCTCGCTTAGCTCCCTCGCATGAATCCATATTGTGTACCGACACTGCGAAAGAGGCAAATTACAGCTGGCATATTTTTCCCCCTATATATTTTATTGCATTCTCTGACAGCCTTCGATAATACCATTTGAAACTCATAGGTTGTCTGTGAATTTTATCCACGCATTAATCTCTCTTCCTTTGCTAACATTATGAACATTAAAATTTTTTTTACTGTAAGCCCTCTTATTTTATTGTACATGTATCCCAACTTGAACCCGGACCGTGCCTTTCAAGAGAACCTTTTTTTTTATTGGGGGGGGGGGGGGGGGGCTGGTAGGGGACGCTGAGGAAGGGAGGGGGTCCAACAGTATACTCTGCAGGTTCGCTATATAGTGCTTGAGTGAGGCTGTTGAATAAATGACAGGAGGAGGGCGTTGGTGAAAAGGAGCTGCCAGCGCTGTCCCCAGCAACTGGCAATTTCGCAATTAGACCGCCTCCTTCTACGACAACCCGGTGAAAATTGTATTGACGTCCACTTGAACTTCTGCAATGACGAAGCGTCTAGACTGATCCTCGACGCGTCTGAAGAGATATTTATATTTAGCGCCATTGCCGCGTTAAAATGGCAAGCTCACCACCAATGCGCACGGTGCCTATGACGAGGCATCTATTATGGAGAAATGACGAAGGCAATACTCTTGGCGGCCGCTCTTAAAGCTTTTAGTTATCTTTCTTGTGTTTATATGTGGCGGTTTATGTTGAGCTGCTCTTTATTCCTTGTGTAGGGCACCGAACGAGACCCTATTCTAGTGTGTCTTCCTGTATTTTTTATTATGTTGCGGTCACTTCTCGACACTGGATACTTTTTTTTTTTGAACTACAATGCGCAATCTTATTTCGTGTGCGTACATAACAAGCGCTTAAATTAAATCTTGAATAGCTGTGACATATGGTGACGTAGTTAATGTAATCCTGCTGTGCAATGCCAAAGTCGTTAATTTTTACACACACTCTTTCCCCAGTTCGTCCCGCGTACACAGTATCCCGAAGTAAAATTACTGGTAATAACAAACTAAAGAATATATGATTGTAGAAGGGCGTGGTGATTGGCCATTCGTTGCATTGACGTCAAAATCAGGATGTCATGCATGTAGTGAATCCATTACGGAGGTTGTCCGAGTTGACATCAAAAGCAAGACTGGCTGATTGCAAGTTTTTTTCCCATCACACATATGGTTTCCGTTCAATTATAAGGTTATAGAAATCAATAAGGCGAAGTGATTACGAGTGTTGAGAAACAAGACGCCTTTATAAAGTTAAATCAGAGAGCTCAGTAATAACGCGATATATATACGCGTTTCTTTCCCATCGTTGCTTGACTTCCTTACAAAAGCCCTCCCCACTCCCCCCCTTCCACCGGCCGCGAAATGTACGTTGTATTTCGTCCAATAAAGGGCTGTTTGAATGTTTGACACCCCTTTATTGGTTGTGCTGTGTAATACGTGAACATTCTTAGTGAAAATATATTCAGCTCATTCTCCTTTACATTCTTAACCGCGTATTGCATTCGCTGTGCAGCCATGCCATTTCCTGCGGGATATTTTTCACCAAAACGGAACCACACTACGTTCTACCGCATCTTTACGTGCTTTGTTGGAACCAAAGTGCATCCGCTTGTTTGTCGATTCGGTTTTTTTTTTTCGTTTTCTGTGTTCTTGTCCTGTTTCTATTTTTTTACATCTGCAGTCAGCCTGGCGATTCCCGCGTGCACGCGGCGCCTCGTTTCGAACTCAATTCCCGGTTCGCTAACACAGGATGAATTCCATGATAGAGAGCACATACACCTCTTTCCCTCCACTCCCTTCTACGAAAAAAAAAAGCTGTATATAAGAAAGCGTGCCACAAATCTACGAATTCATGAGCACGTAGAAGAGAAAAATGCCGTTCTTGGCTTCCACACCAGTACTTTGTAACTCAAGTCACGGCTCCAGTGGTTTGGAGGAATAACAGTAAAAATAAAATAAATTGCAGAAGTTCCCGGCGCGAACCCATTGCCCATACACTGTCTTTGCCAGGCCGCGTTGCATCATACCACTCTTGTTTTTAGGAGTGCCTGGAGAAAAGTTTAGCGGAGATTGCATACAGCTATTCTATGCGAGTTTGTTGCAAGGCAGTGATGCAGCTTTTTTACCAGATTGCTGCTCGCGCATCACACCAGGAAGTAAACATCGTTCCAATTCCGCTGTCAAGAACAGACGCTGCGAGGAAGACTCGTCAACTGGCTCGCTGTCTCAGACTGACTTTGTGGAGCGCGCCAAACATAAGACATGCCAGACTGCATCAACTTAACCCTTCACTGCAACTCCGACCACCAACCGGCCTTCATCGAAGCGAAGCTTCGCTTTTCTATCACGTTTGGATTGGGAGTTGCTTTCACGAAATCATATACAACGTTAATTGGAGTGACTGACAGTGCGGCATGTGATGTTTGTCGCGCCGACAAAAATATCGAACACCTGCTGTGCCACTGTCCTCGTCTTGCGTCCGAGAGACAAGTACTTGCCAACGCATTACGGCGACAGGATGATCGGCCACTGTCTGTGCAGGTGCTACTACAGCACCATCCACATCTCTCAACGGCCCACAAGGCAATGAAAGTCCTCTTCTGCGTTTTCGAGGACGACGGGCTTGTGCGAACGCCTCTGTCTTGCGGTGGAGTTCCACACGCTGCAGTGAATTCACTGCCTCTCTCTCTTCTTTTTCCTTCTCTTCCCCCTCTCTCTTTCTCATCCTTCTATTCCCCTACCCTAATCCACCAGTGTAGGGTAGCTAACCGGGAGCCTTTCTGGTTAACCTCTCTGCCTTCTCCCTTTCTGTTTGCTTCCAGCTCAGCAAATTTTATTGACAGCAATAACGGCTGCTACCACATGGCTGCGTTTTGTGTTCCTTACTTTCTAGTATATATGAGTGTTGGGGGAAGTGGCGCTGTAGGAAGGCGGAACCATTCCTTGTTTTTCTTCTTACATATGTAATATGCATTCAGCGCCGTAGTTAAAATTATCATCCGCCTTTTATATTGATGGTATTTTGTGTTATATATGTAAACATTTTTTTTTCGTTGCTCCGACATGATAGGAATTTCATTCGTCCTTTATTTAATTTGCTCGCGAGTGTTTCAACAATGCCAACCGTCAACTCTTCGTGTACCTGGTTCGCACAGCCATTACATCGCCGACAGAAGGCCAGCTTCAGTTGCATGCAAGCCTAGGCGAATGCCGAAGGATCAAATCTCTAGTGAACGCATCTGACATTCAGTACCACATTCCAATACATGTATGGTGGTTGTACTTACTGAGTGCTTCCTCATTTTTTTTCTTCCTGGCGTGCAAAATTGACAAACGGTTATATCAAGCGATGTGACATCCTAATCACCAGTTATTCATGAGTCAAGAAAAAATTTGGCGCCTCAAGTAACACTTCTGAAATAACGCGTTCCAATAACGCATTTAAAATTGCCGTAACAACTGTGCGAAATTACGACCCTCCGCTAACATTTCACGGGGAGATTTAGAAACAGAGAGCAGCATATACTACACATTCGTGGGATTGTCGCCTCAACAATAAAGACGAAAATAAAGTTGTGTGTGGTTCACTGTTGTTTTCCTTTTATTATTTCAATATCTCAATTAAACTTATGTAAATGGCTCTCCAATGCAACCTCTCTTTCAGTGCTGGTTTCATTCACATAATGTAAGAAGAAAAAATAAGCGGGTCTGCTGGCCCTTAATCATTATTTTGCTTTGGAACGCACTACAACTATGCTTCGCGTAACCTCTTCGCGAACGATATCCGACGAAAGGCGCCCTACAAGCTACCCTTGTCGTTTTGCTACAAGGAATTCAATCTTATAGTTGTATTTTTAATACGCATGAACTTACCTAATATCAATTCTAACGCCGGTGGCTTAACAGGAAGCGATAAACGCGACGTTCTTGTCACCATTATGACCCAACGAATCACTTTCAGAGAGCACAGCAGCCTTTAAAGAAACAAACAAAACAAAATACTCGCTCGATTTATTTCTCTTCCGCATGTGGAACAACCACATACACCGTGCCTTTTGTCGTATATAATTTTGTTCCTATGGTGGTCGGCACTCTCGGTGTACAGTCAAGCGTGAACTCTGGTAGCGCAGGGATTGCACCCTAGTGGGTCGTGGTTGCCAGTGTATATGGAAGACCTCCATGCTCGTAAGTGGGATAACAGTTTGTAGTTGGCGGTGTATGCAATATCGTAGCTCACGTCCAAGATAGATCCTGACACATACGCATCACAGTGCATGTTCTGCGCCAATAAAACAGCCACCCTGTACCACATGGTATGGGAATGCCCACACAACCCACCTATGCAACCCAGGACACAACACAACATTATAGGGTGGGAGGCAACTCTGTCCAGCTCGGATCCGAAGACCCAAGAGGCCCTCGTGAAACGTGCGAGGACAGCGGCCCGCGCCAATGGGATCCCGGACTAAGGATCCCACTCACCGATCTTCTCGCGAAGAACATGAAATAAATGTTTTATTCTCTCTCTCTCTCACGTCTGAGCACCTGCCTTGTGTCGCTTTCTCTTTTTGGCTGCACAACCGGTCAAATTTGCTGCAGAAGCTTGGGATCTGCGAAGAACAATGAAGATGATGGCTAGGCTTTATTATTCTCGAAAACCAATTTTTGGATATATCAAGTTAAGAAAGCGGCCTCAGGAGAACTATGGCCATGACGTGTAAATTATACTTTTCATGACAAGTTGGTCATGATTTTCATGATATGACCAGTCATTCATGTTTGTCATACAGTCATGTTATGCCATACCAATTTTGGTAGAAATTCCCATTAACGATACGGCCAGGAGAGCACAAAGTCGTAGGCGGCTAGATAGATAGATAGATAGATAGATAGATAGATAGATAGATAGATAGATAGATAGATAGATAGATAGATAGATAGATAGATAGATAGATAGATAGATAGATAGATAGATAGATAGATAGATAGATAGATAGATAGATAGATAGATAGATAGATAGATAGATAGATAGATAGATACGCTCAAAGTCGCTGAAGTTCGCTAAGAAATGCTTCGCATTTAAAATATTTGGCACCTTCAGTATCGAAACATCGATGTTCTGAGTGAGGCTCATAGGTAAAGTAAAAATACACAAACAAATAAATATTGCCAGATCCCACGTATCATAGGAATCAGTGATATGCGACGCATGCATCACGAAGTTTGCTGTGTGGCACTTTTCAAAACGAACATAACGTTGTGAGGCGGAGAACTGTAGTACTCAGTAAACATACGTAAAAATTTCTTCAGCATTCACGTATCTAGAAAGCGTACAAATGTGAGAACTGGCTGTTCATAGTTGCGTAACGACGCCTCCACTTGAGTGAGCACTACCAGCACCAGCTGTGGTAGACTGCAATGTTGTTCTTGTATTAGTTCGTGACGTTCTTTACGCGAAGCGTAATCCTGAAGCGTATGCTGAGTATCTTTTTTTTTTGCTTTGAGGCAAACAGTAGAAGGTGGATCGACGTTAAGTGTAGTGGTTGTGGGCACATCGAAGGGCTTACCAGGAAAGTCCAGTACACTGGCGTCTACTCGTGACTGCAATGGACCAATTTATGGTCTGACGTAACGTCAGCACTCACGTTAGAGCGCAGATGCGAGTATTATCCAAACGAAGTCATCTTTACGGCGTGCAGGTGTGAATATCACACGCAACTTTCGTTAGCGTATTTCCCGGGGATGAGCAACGATTAAATATAGCTTGCTGAACCATATCAATACAAATGGAATCTTTATTAGACTGCTATAAAAGTGGAGTCAGCAGTGCAACCACAATTGACTTTTACTCGGCATGACGTCTGCCTCGTAGGCTTACATATGCAATGTTTATTGCTTTGTTATAAAGTTAGATATAGCCAGAACTACAACCACTATTGACGTTGCAACGACCTTACGCCTGCATGTTGTGTTTTTCCAAAGCAGTTTCCAGACCTAACATTGCTGTGTGGTAGAATAGCTGATTGCCACGCAGAATGCTTGGGTTCGATTCCAGCTGAGATCCTGATTTCTTATCTTTGCATTAGTTGGGTCTACGCTGCCGATGTCAGTTTCTCTTAACGCTCTCACATTTATGTTATTAATATCTGGCATTGCCGTTCCGGGGTAGATATAAACTGTCAATCTCCTGTGGCGCATACCCGCGTACCGCGGCCCTCGGTATCCGGGTATCAGCCACACGTATCTGTAGGAAAGGTTTTGACGACGTACGGGACATGACTTTCACGTTATTCATGTCGGGACGAGACAGTCGTATTCCGCAAACTCTCTTGCCCTTCCATGCCAATTTTGGTCTTCACCAAGTTAAAGAGGAGATCACAAGAGCACCCAGACAGAGGCGGATAGATAGATAGATAGATAGATAGATAGATAGATAGATAGATAGATAGATAGATAGATAGATAGATAGATAGATAGATAGATAGATAGATAGATAGATAGATAGATAGATAGATAGATAGATAGATAGATAGAAACGCTCAAAGTGCCTCCAGACCGCAAAGAAAGTGTTTCGCATTTAATTACACGTGCCCATCTGTATGTGCCTTGGTTCGCGCGTCTTGGTGTGTGTGTGTGTGTGTGTGTGTGTTTGTGTGTGTGTGTGTGTGTGTGTGTGTGCGTGTGCGTGTGCGTGTGTGTGTGTGTGTGTTTGTGTGGGTGTGTGGGTGCACGTCATATTGTACCGACAACCACGGCCCCCCTTCCGGACGTTTACAAGGACGTATGTGACTATAGAGGACTGTGGTGACCTCCGCTCATAGGGTCGCCAGTGTATATTGAGGAGTAAACCTTTTACAACCGTACAGTTGCACGTGGCACAAAATGCCATGTGGCAGCTGTAACACATTACATCAGTGAATTAGTTGTCTTCCATAATGCTTCTCCTATTAACCCATTTGATAAGGAGTGTACAGTGCTGTAGATGCAATGACCTGCGTTAATAGCAAAGCTACACGAAGAAAACAAACCGTGAATATAAGTCGAGTTTCATAAGGTTGTAATTCGAGCTTGGTTACATTTAGCGCTGACAAATTGGACCTTGTATTGCCGCAAGCGCACTCATAGTAGTGAATATAGAAGTTTTTCTATTGCCGTGCTGAAGCCATTGACGCCCTCAGCGGCAATTTCGCTTTCAAGGAAGGAAATTAACCCGGAAAAGTCATACACGGGAAACAAAATACTTCCGGCACATTTTTCCTTGCTCCTTCGTTTTAAGCTTCGACCTTACATAATAAAAGTTAATGTAGTGAAAAAGAAACTGGGTGCACATTTGTGATCGGTTCCATCATTGATTTCTTTAGTGCCACTAGGTAGGAAACTGAGATGCAAGAAAAAAATAGAAAGCACCAAGTAGAAGCAACGACCTTTTTCAATCAGTTCGAAGGCTGTACCAACGCCGTCTCATATGCATTGCTCCGCTGCTTCTCACTTTGAAATTCACTCTCTCTCCTGCGCGCACATCTCAACCTGCGCCGTCGCCAACACTGTCGGTCGATATTCAGGTCCTCTTATCAAGTCAATCTCACTGGCTGCGTCGGACTGTGCACCTGAGTCCGTGGTTGGTGAATGTGCTCACTTTATATTCTCCTGAAGAACTGCAGGCGCTGCTTCTCTACGAAGCAGCCCTCGGGATGAAATTTTTTTCGTAGCGGTTACCTCACGTCATCTACATACACAAATTGCATACGAAGTGAAAGCTTCTGGCGGCAATCTCTGCAAAGCGACGTTATGTACTCACGGGAAATTCCGAAAAAAGTGCAGAAACAAGAAAAAAAAAACATAGGTGGGAATAACATACGTGAAAAACAAAATTAAGATCAATATCATTCCAGTTGTCATTTCTCGGAGCTTAGTTTTGAGTTTATTATTCGTTCATTGAATTTGTTACAATAAATGATGTACGGACAGGGGTCCCACAGTCAGGAACTGCAACGGGAGTTGTGAGAGCTTATACGGATAGTGTACGATTAAATTTTGCAGTCAGCTGCTCCTGCAGTAGGGCACGTGAGGTTCAATAAAGAAACCCTACAAGGACGTCTTCACATTCCTTCTTTGACGCTCCAAAAATCATGGTGCTCTTCTACAGAGGCTCTTGGCAAAAGTACCTGGTTTGCGTAAGCAGATACTATCATTAAAAAGAAAAAGATGTTGAACCAGTGTATATATGAAAAATCGCAACACATTGCCCCACGCACAATATTAAACTTCTCGAAGAAATCGGAAATATAAAAAGAATTGTTGTACGTGTATTGTGAAAGCAGCAGATGCAAACTCACATTCTTCATCTCTACCTGTCGTAATGCATCGGCTTGAACATGTTCAATATTTGTTATATCATCATTTCTGGGAGGAGTTCTCCGTCGCCGTAGATCGATCTCGGTTGGAATAAAGCGATTAGTCATATACGGCTGGAGGTGCTGGGTATAGAATCCACGGAGCGACGTGCCCACTACGATGGGGTACGATGGTAAGAAGGACCTGTACCATGTGCTTTTGAACAACTCATCCACTGAATATGGCCTCTGCAATAGCCCTTTACACACTGTAGATATGACACGTTAAGTCAATTTTTAAAAAAGAATACTAATCAGATGGCTTAAGGTTATTGCTGTGTCCATTATACCACGTTCTCTCTGAAAAAGCTACGAAAAAAGAACGCTCGTTTGTTTCATCCAATGTATGAAAGTTAATAGCCGGCGTCGTTCGATGAAATGAGCCAATGATTGTAAAAATAGCCCTCTAGAGAACACAGCAGTGATGCACTATTCAAGCACTAATGCATATCTACAGGCAATAAATTTGTGAATAGCGTACCGAGCTTTTAGCAACAGCGTACGACGCTCGCTTTTAATGGCCGCACATAGACAAGTCAGAGAAAAGCGAGAGAGAAAAAATACTACTAATGGAAACAAGATGTGAGAAAAAAAACGAAAAGTGGTTTGCCCGAGCACCCTTGCCTATACAGAGATTTACCGGCGCTTTACGTGCTAAACCCTTTCAGCGGTGTGGTCGTTCCGAACTCTAAAAGCACCGTGAATTTATCGCCGCCCCATTCAGTGTCGCTAAGACGCCATGCGAGGCTGCACTGTATCCCTGAAATGTCTCATGAGCTTCTGTCCGTGAAAGACTAAAATACCAAGCCTGGAAATATTGGCTAGTGGAACGTTTAAGTGCTCATAAATTTAAACAACGAAGAAAAAAACGGAGTAAAATTTAGCATCCTGACGGAACTAATGAAAGAAGAAATTTATTGTATAAAATGGTATGTGGACTTGAGCATGTCGGTAAACCTTGCTCGTGGAAAACAGCGCAAAAATACAAAAGCAACAGAGTCAGCCTCTCTTGTACCCTTATTTTCGTTCTGTTTTTCACAACAAATTCGTAGCAACCGTATAAAACAGCAGCTCCATGTTACAAGCCGGCACTTCAAATCAAATCAAATCAAATTTCACAAAGGAAGCACTTGTACTTCGGAAGTTTCTCCATTCTCAGTTTCGTTTATCTTTCGTGTGATTCAGTTTTTATAAATATTCGCGGGAAAAAAATATGCGAGTGCAAAACACGCTAATGAAAGACAGGCCGTACATCTTGAATAAAAATACGCATGCAAACTAACAGCAGGGAAGTGCTCTTTGGGACGAACCTAGTGCACTTATTTTTACATCGATACGCACGAAAACCATTTCTGTGGCCACAAGGAAAAACACATGTAAAAAAAATATCAATGTAATAAACTCAACGTGTACCTCAAAAGTTCTTTCTCTTGACCCTGTCGAACTTTCCAAATTCGTCGAAAAGCGTCTCTTTACCACACTCGACACTTCAAAGAAATTTGAGGCCTTCTTTACAAAACACTAAACGCTCAATGCCTCGTAACGCCCAGTGGGGCGAAATATTGCGATATAGGGGAGTCCTTTCTTAAAGCATTTTCTGGAGAACTGCACCGGTAGCCACATAAAAAAGCCAAGATGAAAAGCGACGGATCAAGCGTGGAGCCGATTTCGTCGTAGCATTTGCGGCTGGTTCCGTCTAAACGCACTCCGAATGTGTATCGCTCCAAAGGGCATGAAATGGCTTGGGAAAAACCGAGTGGGTGGACGTTTACGCAACTGTAAATTCAAACAGGCCCGACCGAGTGAGTACAACTTAGTTAGGAGTCAGTTATGATTGAGGCCTCTTTAAAGAAAGCACTCCCCGCATGTTAACCCGGAAGTCATTAAGAAATGTGGGGCTACAGCGATAGTTTAAGCGCACATAGTAAAGTTGAATGAGCCGGGGAGTACGCTTGAGTGGCTCTAATAAAAAAAAACGAGACACAAGAAAAAAAAGACATGAAGACGAACAATATCGGAAACGAAAAAAAAAATATCTTTCAGCGTGAATAGATGAATACGCAATTACTAGAAATTTCATAGCGGTGGTCCACAATGGCCATACGAAATGCGTTTATCGGGAAGCGTACCGTGAACGACATAAAGTCTGTTCTGGACGTCCTGTGACTCCTGTGAGACCGTACAGCAGATTATTAACGCGATAGCGTTAAAGAGCTCCTTTCGCAGAAATTCAGGCGTCGGAGTCGGCGTCGTTGGTTGTGAGCGAAAAAATCATCATCTTGTCCGTGACCGAAAAATCGAGAAAGATGCAAATAAAATGAATAATAAACATTTCCCTGTCCGAGTGAGGATCGAACCCAGGCCGTCTACGTGGCAAGCAGGTGTTCTACAACACAGTCATGCGTCTGCTTGGAAATACAGCAAAAATAACTTCCTCTGCTTGCAAATTCCGTGAAAATAAATTTTATGCTTACCAACACACGCGTCCTGTATAGAGGCGTCACAATACAACATGTAATATCGCAGTAATATTGCGTGGTAGAAGCGTACATTGCCATCGGGCGTCAGAACATGGGAATATCACATGTTCACATGTATCACATGTGAACATCGTGGTTTAAAGCCAGCCACCCATTACAAAAGGCACACACTTTACTGCGCGTATTCTCTTAAGACCCCGTAGTGGGCACATAGCAAGTTCGAAAACATTTCACGCGCACAATTGCTCGTGGTTTAAGGTAGGTCACCACCTTCAAAAACGCATTTTTTGAAGAAAATGGAGTTGTTGGAATTTTTTATTTTCAAGTTCCCTGTCTATTCAAGAAGATTTAGAAAAAAAATAATCCAGTTATATTAAGCCATTTGAAAGTTATGACCATTTTTTAACACCTGCTGGACACATCCGAAACTGAAGGATTCCGATTCGACATCTGCCATCTCGTCATAAATGTTTTTCGCGTACATATTACGTAATGCTAAGGTGTTTAGGAACATTCTAAAGCTTGTAGAACTTGACGTTTTTAATTTATTTTAAAATTTCCTCTACTCGGCTGCGGCACTCTATTGTTTAAGTTGCGCGTGCTCTCACTCGACAGTCTGTGTTCTTTTTGTGTGCCATTTCGAGCTCTTGGACTTAGTTCTGGGTTGTCAAGGAGAAAGTTATAGTACTTCATGAAACATGGCGAAGTGTAGAACGAAACAGAAGCGTTTATGAAAGTTAGGGAATCAATATTCCAAGTGTGGACCCACTGTGGAACACGGGGATGAGAGTCAGCTGGAGACACGAAACGAGCTAGGAAAAAAATTTGTGCTTCATCTCGCTCAAAAGAAGATTATGCCGCTTCAAAAGAGGTCCCAAGCTATAAGCCTGGTGAATTTCAGGTCTATTGAATGTTTCTTTGTGTCATAGACATTCGGTTCAAATCTTTAAAGCCATTTTTCTCAAAATGTGATTTTTTTTGCTTCCTACAGTTACGCGAACAATGATAACCGTCTTTCTAATAAATATTTTCGCATAAATTTTTTTTGTGCTGTTTTTTTATAGGTGGAGCTGTGCATTCAAGCAGAATTATTGAAAACTAGCGGTAACTTTTTGTACAGTGGCCAACTGTGAGCAAAGCCAACCTGCCAAATATCAACTTTTTCAGTCTTTTTATGATAACGCACCCAAGCTTAGAGATATGATGATTGTGGAGGTTAGATGCACAGAACGTTGTCCTCACTACGTAGTTGCCAAGTCGCGTTTGAATTGCAACAGGGTGTGTTCAGATAAGAACGTCGGTGCATGTCCGCCGACCCCCTTTAATTTCGCCGAAAAAAATATATTTTGTTTTCCGAGTCCCCATGACCACAAAACCACTTTTGGTATCGCGAGAAAAAATTTCACCTTCTTTAAAAAAAATTCACAAGTGTCCACTGAGCCGCCACCGCCTCTTTCGAATTTCGCGAAAATGGGATTTCGATGAGACGCTACAAAAACACTATTGTAGCTGTAGGTCCGAAAAGATTTCTCCACATACTACGGATAGTTTGCGTTGAGAAAAAATTATTACTTTGCAGTTCTGATGTTGTTCTGTTAAGAAAAAAAATCGCGAAATCGACACAAAGCTCAATAATGCTCACATTCAAGATTTTTTTCCTCCGCAAGTATAAACGCCAGACATCCCAAAGTTTCTAAAAGAATTGCCCTATGTCTGGTGAACAAGTGTGTTTAACGAAATACCTGAGAGTGGCTTCAAACATTAACCAGAAATGTTCAACTGAGGACATGGCCCTCAAAATGCAATATTTTGAAGATCATTTAAAAAAAAAACACCATCTTCGATTTTCTTTAAACTCTCCAGAATTAAAGCCAAGCACGTGTTCTAACTTAATCTGTAAAAACATGTTGCATTATTTTTGTGAGGTCGGAACTACGAAGCACGAAATGTGGCCAAATTAACGTATAGTGAGTAACCACAACATTGAGCGAGCATGAAGCAATAGTTGCCATTATCGTTATTTTTAGGTCTCGAATGTCTTCTGTGGATTGACGGATTGTCAGGAATAAAACAGGAACAGTTGCTTTTGAAGAGGAAATTATTACTACATTTTTTACGCAAATCACAAAAACTTCTACACGGGTCCCAGCCACTGAGCATGCCGCGATAATGAGTCGCACTCTTCGCAGGAATCGCTTTCAAAATTTTTCGCGCATGTGAGCCTGCGTACGCCTCATAAAGGAGGTGGCTGGAGAGGATACACAGCTGGGTATTTATCGCTTCCCATGGCACGTCGGTAATGTGATAACGCAGACGGTGCGTGTCGGCACAAGCGGCGCTTCTGCAGCACGACCGCGCAATAGTTGGAGCAATAGTTGCCATTATCGTTATTGTTAGGTCCTGAATGTCATCTGTTGTGCTCGAGGGACAACAGCTTGACAGATAAAACCAAAGAGTTGCCTTAAAGGGCAAATTTGATCATCTGCGTGCGTGCACGCGTCGTAGTTTTGGTCCTGGCGTAAGGACTAACCGCACGATTTCTAGAAAGGTAGTCAATCGACCTCTCGGAAGGAACTGTTTATTTACCCCTATTGTGTACACGGGGAGTCATAGTCCCAAGTCATAGTCAGACAAGTTAGACAGTCACAAATGTCACTGAAGCACTTGTGCCTATCTTGCTCCTGGTGAAGCAAACTTGTGCACACTACTCATTTCGGCCTCAAGGAGGAGAACTTCGTGAGCTCGATCCCTGTGTCAGGGTGAGCCGCTGTCGACGAAATGTTTCCCGAATGGACCTGGTCATCAGCCGTTTTGAAACGTACTCTTTTTTTTCCTTTACAACTAATTGCAATGAAATCTTTCTTGTTTGGGCTTTGTTGGGTGGAGTTGAGCTCATCGTCAGTATAGTATTTCATTGCTGCCTGTATGTTTTCTGGCTTCAGCTTCGATCTGGTGTAGAGGTTCGGATTTGACCACATCCGGGTGTCTGTATTTTCTGGATTTCCGAATGAGGTGCCGAGTTGCGGATGGAATCATTTCTTGAATATCTTGATGAGAAAGGTTCACAGGGAGCAATGTCAGGAGGCGGTAGCGTTCATAGTATGATTCGCAGGTGTCGAATGTGTGCTTTAGGTTGCGCAGCCACTCGCGACACGTGTTGCAGGTTTCCGCTGAAGGACCAGGTTCCTCTGTAGTGCCGTACGCTACTGTAAGGACAACAGCAATTGTCCTGGAGATAGCGCCCTCGATCTCCGCTCTCTTACGCTTGGCGTAAGACACTCGGCATTGTGCTTTCACTTTCGCCGGAATTTTCAGGGTTGTCACGTCGGTTGTCTTAACGAGTACGTTTAGCTCTTCGACAACAATTTGTTCGGGAACAAAATTTGCGTCAGACTGAGATGCATCTGGAGACGCTACGGCGATCTGTTTCAAGCGGTTGAAACAGCTCTGGCACAAAATGTCGGTTTCTCTGATGGATGAGGCTTTTTCTGGCATGCGCTTCCTTAGTAAGGCGACATTCAAATCTTTCACACATCAAAATTTCCGCTTTTAGGCAATCTTCTTCGTATGCCTCTTTGGTTAGTCAGCGCAAAACGCTCGCTCTGAGCTCCACAACGTGGCCATCAATATCAAGGGAGTGTAATACGCGCACGCGTACTCACGTTCGTTCACCAGCAGAGGACTGCCGGGTTGTCGACGACGAACGGAAGTGAAAGCCGACGTTCTCTTATTACTTCGACCTTTCTTAAGCGAGTTGAGCTGTTTCTTGTTTATGTTCTTTCTTTTTTTTAGGGAGTGGGTGAGCGCAGTCGTGCTGCAGAAGCGCCGCTTGTGCCGACACGCACCGTCTGCGTTATCACATTACCGACGTGCCATGGGAAGCGATAAATACCCAGCTGTGTATCCTCTCCAGCCACCTCCTTTATGAGGCGTACGCAGGCTCACATGCGCGAAAAATTTTGAAAGCGATTCCTGCGAAGAGTGCGACTCATTATCGCGGCATGCTCAGTGGCTGGGACCCATGTAGAAGTTTTTGTGATTTGCGTAAAAAATGTAGTAATAATTTCCTCTTCAAAAGCAACTGTTCCTGTTTTATTCCTGACAATCCGTCAATCCACAGAAGACATTCGAGACCTAAAAATAACGATAATGGCAACTATTGCTTCATGCTCGCTCAATGTTGTGGTTACTCACTATACGTTAATTTGGCCACATTTCGTGCTTCGTAGTTCCGACCTCACAAAAATAATGCAACATGTTTTTACAGATTAAGTTAGAACACGTGCTTGGCTTTAATTCTGGAGAGTTTAAAGAAAATCGAAGGTGGTGTTTTTTTTTTAAATGATCTTCAAAATATTGCATTTTGAGGGACATGTCCTCAGTTGAACATTTCTGGTTAATGTTTGAAGCCACTCTCAGATATTTCGTTAAACACACTTGTTCACCAGACATAGGGCAATGCTTTTAGAAACTTTGGGATGTCTGGCGTTTATACTTGCGGAGGAAAAAAATCTTGAATGTGAGCATTATTGAGCTTTGTGTCGATTTCGCGATTTTTTTTCTTAACAGAACAACATCAGAACTGCAAAGTAATAATTTTTTCTCAACGCAAACTATCCGTAGTATGTGGATAAATCTTTTAGGACCTACAGCTACAATAGTGTTTTTGTAGCGTCTCATCGAAATCCCATTTTCGCGAAATTCGAAAGAGGCGGTGGCGGCTCAGTGGACACTTGTGAATTTTTTTTAAAGAAGGTGAAATTTTTTCTCGCGAAACCAAAAGTGTTTTTGTGGTCATGGGGACTCGGAAAACAAAATATATTTTTTTCGGCGAAATTAAAGGGGGTCGGCGGACATGCACCGACGTTCTTATCTGAACACACCCAACAAGAGTTTTTTAGTTATGACTGTTGGCGCAACATGCATATTTTGGCACATTTTGATTTTTATAAATTTTATGTTTTTGATTTTTATCTATTTCATAATCATAAAGCTTAAATTTACCGAAGCCCAACAATCCAAAACCATAATTATAACTTTTGGACCAATACGGTAAAAGTTTTTCTCGAAGGTGGTGACCTACCTGGTTTTAAAGCATTGTGCCCATTACATAGTATGAACTGATTGAAGTACGCACTAGGGACAGGATATCGCTATCGCGTTAAACGTTAAGCTTAAGTGTCCCCCAATTTTTTCACTCTATATATATTACAGAACATTCTGCTTTACAAGGGGCACGTTGTGCATGAAACGACGCTGGCAAGACACGAAAAGAATGACGGTGAAGGTTGAATGCGCGAAAATATATTTTAACACGACAGTTCTTTATGCCGGGTTCTCCCAAGACTTCAGGGAACGTTATTACGTCACGGAAATGACATAGAAAAAATGCACATGATCAGAAGACAAAGAAAAAAATTTTCCGCCAAGCTGAGTCGAACCCACGACCTCTCGGTCCGCGGCAACAGATGCCGATCACGCTATCCACTGCGCCATGGTGACACTCTTTGTAGGCATTAAAAACACGCCTTTTATATCTAACACTGTCTTCACAGAGTGCTCTTGGTAAAGCGAAGTAATGCATCATGACCATGACATCCACGATTAGTTCCTTCAAGGCGTCGTTTCTACACGTCCGCCCCATTCGGCGCGTTTCCAATAGAAGTGCAATTTGTTCAACGCCTTAACACAGCGCCAGGTGGCGAGTTTACCCCAAGCTCGGCGTCGCTCATAGCATCCATCCGTACCAAAAAATTGGGGGACCCTTAATCTTCGCCTTTAAGAGTTGAACGCGATAGCGATATCCTGTACCGAGTGCCTACTTCAACCACTTAGTGCATACTTGCTACGCACCCACTACGTGGTGTTAAGGGAATACGCGTAGTAAGGGCGTGTGCCGTTTGTAATGGGTGGCCGGCTTTAAACTAGGAAATCGTTATGATTGTCACATATTCTGACGCCCGATGGCAATGTACGCTTGTACCACGCAATATTCCTTGGATATTACATGTTATATTGCGACGCCTATATAAAGGACAGTTGCGTTTGCGAAGCATGCAAGTTATTTTCACTGCATTTCCAAGCAGAGGAAGTTATTTTCACTGCATTTCCAAGCAGAGGCGTGGCTGTGTGGATAGAACACCTGCTTGCCACGCAGACGGCCCGGGGTTCGATCCTCACTCGGACCCGGAAATTGTTATTATTTATTTTATTTGCACCTTTCTTGATTTTTTCGGTCACGGACAAGATGATGATTATTCGCTCACAACCAACGACACCGACGCCAATGCCGACACTGACGCCGACGCCGGAATTTCTGCGAAACGAGCTCTTTAACGCTATCGCGTTAAAAGAGCTGTGCGACGCACGCCTGCTTCGCCTGTCTATAACTCCGCGTTCCCCACTTACGCTCGCCCCGCGAAAAATCGTGGCCTGCCAACTGGGAAGACACTACGCGCGTTGCGTGTCCCTCTAGTCGGCCAGGGGTGTTCAATAACTCAAACATGCCGCGAGTAGGCGACCTTAGCCCAAGTTCAGCGTCCAAAAGTAACGTTCTTCTGGCTGTCACACCGCTTTCCCTGGTTCTGCTATCTATTACAACAAGGGTTTGTTGAATCATTAATCATGGACATTAGTCTTCGGGATGGAGATGTATCACTAAGTATCAACATGGATGCATCCACGTTAAATGGTGCTATAGCTGTCAAACACCAATAGACATTGTACAAGCTCTTTTATATTAATGTACAGTAAAGTTCTGTAAGAACACGTTTTACTTTCATGTTTACCGATGCTTATGACAGCTGTATCAACCATTTTTTTATTTTCTATTGGGCTTGGTGTCGCACTTTAAAAGGTTGCCTCAGCACGTGTCTTCGTGCCTACATTTCATTTTCGTTCTATCGTTTTTTTTTTTGATTATCCAATAAAGAATTTCCATTCATTCGTTGCTTTATGGCTGCTTCTTCAAAAGGCTACCGTGCTCTGTCTCACGCCTGTAGAAAATCGTATGTCGGGACATATTTGCCCACGGACAGTATACCAAGTTGAGCCGTGCACGCGGTTTCGGGTTGAAATCATCCCCACCTTCATATTCTATCGAATACGCAGCCTTTTGGCACGTGTCTCATCTTCCATGTCTATTTTCTTGTGTTACACGTCTTTACATCATCTTTGCTTGCTTCTACTTTTGTTGAAAAAAGAATGTAGACCACTCAGGATACTATTTACTCTGTTGTAAGATGGTTTTATACAGCTGTCCTTAATCATTTGCTCGATTTTGGTGAGTTCGATTGACAAACGCCTTGAAAAGAACGACATATTATGTGAACAGTATCAAATTACGTCTCTAGCAAATGGAACACCGTATTTAGCGGCACCCACTAGCTACTTCCCTTGTTGCAGTACATACCAGTTTTAATATACTTGCTACGAAAAATCCTATCAGGGCGTAGTTTGACACGTGAGCACAGTGTCGTCCACTGTGGGAGTAGTTTACGTGGGGCAGCAAATACTGCGTCAAAAATCCGGAAGCTTGCGTACATTTGGTCATATTAGACACTTTTGGTTGGGCGTACGCCACAAGCCTACTTACGCAGCACGATAGGTTACCTACGCTGCAAGCGAAGCGCTCAACAACACTTTTAGTTTAGCGTATCAACTGTACCGAGATTCGTTTCGTTCAACTAGACGTATCATATGTGAAATGAAGCAGCTTTCGAGTGCTTCTTAGCGCCATCCTGCGGTAGCGGCCGTTATAACGGCCACTGGCATCCAAGTCAAGCTGAATCGTTGAATCCACGTTTTTACGTTCTGTGCAATGAGCTTTAAAAAAATTGCTGGAGCGGAATTTATTGCCCCGGAGTGAAGCCGTGCCCACCAAAAGATGGCATGATAGATGCATGATAGATGGCATGAGTAGAGGCATGAGAAACTGTCGGCGTTCGGCGAAGGAAACGGAGCGTTTTCCTTGCGCGCCCAACGAGTTTAATCTGTCAACGTTTCCGGGTCAGATACTGCTCGAAGTATATCTGTGTTAGTTTTCCTTAGGAAGCCTCGAAGTCTTGGCAAACTATATTGGAGATTAGGTCACCAATAGTCGTCTCGATGTGTTATTTCGTCGGGAACAACTATTTGATTTTATAATTAGCGTAGCAAATACACCTAACATATCAAAGCTACTAGATCTCTAAGTGGGCACCACCAAAAAAAGGGCATGTTTCCGAGATCTTTGGTGGGCAAAAGCTGGCTTCACTTTTGCTGGCAAGGCATTGCGGGAGCTTCCACACCAGCAATTTTTTTGTTTAACCTCCTTGGTGCTGTGCCATCTTGCAATCTGGCTGCTGTTTCATTCGAGATCTCGCGAGAGTGTCACGTAGCTGGCGCTACGTCTCGTTACGTTTGCGTGCGCCGGATTTTTTTTCGGGCGTACGCACGCATCTGTGGAATATATACGTTAAGTACTGCGCATGCGCGCTTCTCTCCCTTAGCCATGCTGCACACGTAGGCTCCTTACCTACGCCCAAGTAAAAGTGTCTATTAAGGTAACGCACATTTGGGACAAAAACTTCGTTTGCTACGCTACCCGACTTCCTGCGAGCGCAGTAATCGAGTCTATCCAGAAAGAAAACCTTGTTGCACGCTGTAAGCACAGCGCTTTACGGTGTACTGAAATATTGAAAAAGAGAGCCGCACAGTTGTATTTCAGGCCTCTGCGTGTTATTCCTTCGCATAGCCATAATGTTTAACCGTTTCCCTACCCGGAAACTATTACCGATGTCGGTTCAACATGTGTTCTTTTACAGTAACATTTTATTTGTTCAGCAGATATGTACCGTTAAACTGCACCAAATGGAAATTTCCGTTCTCGCGAAAGGTTTCGCTAAGCTTCCCAGCACTCGTGGCAAAGTTCACGGAGGCAGAAAGGATTATGGAGACATAGAGATAGAGTCAAGGGTAATAAATTTTCCACTTCGAACGTCTTTCAAAAAAAAAAAAAGGCAGAAACGCTCAGCACGAAAAGATCGTATTACTGAGACGCTACATTTCGAAGGCAATTTCACCTCATACATTTGTAAAGGCCGTATAGTTACTTTTCTTTTGCTTATCATGTAATACCCTTCTGCTGGCCGAGAGGCATGGGGCCCTCCGGAAAGCCGAAGATGTTGCCCGGGTCCAAGAACTTCTAGCCGTCACCTGAGGCACCACCACCGTCAGCATCATCGACCGTGGGTGGTATGGGACGGCAGTTAATCCGCTTTTCCCCCAGTCTCGCCCGAAGGGAAAGTGCCAGACTAATTTACAAAAACTCACAGGGTCCCCTGTGCTTTCGCCTAAGAAGAATCGAAGGCGAAAGCTTTTTTGATTCTTTTTCTGTTTCTTCTCAGCCAATTTATTTATCCTCTCCACCCCACTCCGAAAGCTTCATGCACCTAACATGTTTTTTTCACCTGCCTCCCGGATTGGAGACATTGCGAGCAATCTGCACCCTTCCAGGTTTTGCACTGCCGCCATGATCCGCTCACCATTGACGAAGCGACCTCTCGTGTGATGACTTCATTACGTTACGCCACGTTGTGTAACATAATAGTGGTGTCATGATGACGTCCCCTATTTTGGTAAAGTGATGATGACGTCATATGGTGGCCATATGTACTTTTACATACTTCTTTCTCCTTTCTGCTGCACAATCTGGTGTTGCTAAAACTGCAACTGTCCAGGGATGCGCAGTGCTTATAGCGATTTCCTTCCTTTGAGAATTCGGAAGGTCTATTCCGCACCGTTTTTCGCGTGCAGAAGACGAATTGGCGAATTCACCAACCCGTGCATTCATATCAAGAAAAATGCGCAAAAATGTAAGTATGATACCCTCCGTTCTGAATTTAATATACGTTCCAAATTTCGGCGAGTGGGAAGCCGACGCTCTGCCCCAAAGTCTACGTGCATACACGAAAAGTGTAATATGGCGTTTTGGTGTCGCAACTACTACAACACGTGATCACAGGCCGTGATCGCGCGCGTGATCAAAGCGTGATCACAGGTCAATTATGCGCTATAGCATAACCCTGCATCCAAAACAAAATTATTCCCTATAGGCGGGTCTTTGGGCCTAGGGCTTGCAAGGCTTGATTGCGAAGCAGAGCTGGGACAATTACAGCTCCATCTTGTGATAGATTCGTGAGGTGATATAATTTAATTCCGGTGTACTTTAGCGGCCGAGGGCACACCGCTTATACTCATTTCCATCTTTCTAGTTCAGCGTTCCCATATGGCTGATCGCAGTTGCAAGACGGATTGAGTGCGCTCGCACCATTCAGAAAAAAACGAAACCGAATTTCACTTCATAAAATCTGTAGCGCTTTCGTTGTACTGGTTCTGCTGTATGTACTTCATTCCGTTCACTAGTAACAATAAGCGTACTCGAGTTCTTCTTGGGAAGTTTATTTGTACGGATATTAAATGCACACTGAAAATAACGGTAAGTTACCGCGAAAGAAATATCCGTAGAGCGTAATGCTACAAAGCTTAACAGTTACCTGTTGCCGTACTTCTATATGGAAGGAAGGATGGAAGAGGAGAGAGGGATAGGCCAGCTAACTAGTTTCGAATGCCGGTTATGCATTTCGTACGTGACCTGCGGTTTCGTAAAGTGGGAAAGGTATGAGTACTTTGGAAAATTGGAAGAGTAAAGAAAGAGAACTCTGAAATGATGTTAACCACCTTGGAGTTTATTAACGTGCAGTATAAGCACAGTGCATGCGCATTTTCACATCCCGTTTAACTGCAACGTGGTTGCTACATCGAAAACTGAGTCATGACGCCATCTTCAGGAATGGAAGGCCACTGCCACTGAGCCCATAGGCTCCCGCGGAGGCTTGGCTTGTGGCTATCCGGGAGGAAATACGATTACTTTCCGAAGAGCCTCCTCGTACGTGAACGATATTCCGCGATGCCAAACTAGCTCTTCAAACCACTCATTGAGTGGTGAGATAAGGCGCATATCATATTTGAGCTCTGAAAGTTGTGGAGCTTCTGGGCGTTGATGCAGAAAATGGCCACCGCATCACCTTAAAGTGGATACCCGCACACTTTGGAGTGAGGGGAAATGAACAGACAGACGCTGCAGATTAAAGTAGCTGGAAATAATGCCCCCCAAAGTACGACTTATGTTTTCAGCAACAGACACAAATACCCTGCTGCGGTGGGTGATGCGCCACTTAGCACTTCAGTGCTGGACCAAACCATATCGATGACACTGGGTGCTGCGCAAATGGAATTCAGAAATGAGGTTCAGCATGTGTCATAAAGCGAAGCGAAACACCATTGTTGTGATTCATCGGATTCGTCTTGGTGTTGTATTCACGAGTCATTATGCGCACAGAATTGTCAGCAGTGACACCGGTACGCTTGTGATCACTGTGAGTGCAGAACCTTTTGAAGGCATATTTTGCAACTGTCCAGCTTACGCACGAGAATGACAAACATTGAGATATTCTATTCCACGAGATGAGATGATAACAGATAATTATCTCATGAGATTGTGTTCCGTCCTTAGCCTGACGCAAACAAAGCCAGTTGTGGCCACAGGAGGCGCTACAGGCTGAATTCAGGCCACTGGAATAGATGCGCAACCATAAAGTTGCCCCAACGTGATGTACTGGTATATACACACCTCCTTCGTTTATCATCGTTATTCAATACCTTTTTTTATTCCCAATATGCTTTGCCCGGTGTGAAGAAGAATGCCAGAGCAAACTGTAGCTTAAGCCATCCTCTTTGCCTTTCTACAGATAAATCAATCTTTCTTTGTGGATCTTGGGAAATATATGTGCCGGGGAGCACATCACTCCGATCAGAAGTGCAGCGATTTGAAGACGTCCTCAACTCTCCTTCAGTATTTCGTTTCCTTATTTTCCTTTTTCATGTTTTCATCTATTTCAGCTTGAAGTGTTTTTGGTCAACTGACTTCCTTTCTCAGGATAAAAAAAAGAAAGATATGGGTTTCGTACGAAAGCAATGGCCAGAAAAACACCATCGACGTTAAGGTACAATTCCAGCGATTTCCTGGGCGTCGTATCTCAATCAGCCTAGCGTTTCCGCCTTGATAGTTCCGGACAGCCATCTATATATTTATGCTACGCTTTCGCCGATTCCCGTCTTCCCGCAATCCGAAGCAGCAACTGGCAGTAGAGTGCAGGCATTTTCTACTGAGAGTGAGCTGGGTCGTAGCAAGGCTCGAGGAACTGCGTGTGCTTTCTATAGGAGCCACGTTGCCACCAATCGACTTAGTTGAATGAAATAGAGGGAGACACTCGACCATAAGTGCGTGGCTCCCGTGATAGACCGACATCCGCTAACGAGGGAACGAATTTTGCTGTGAGCCTCATCAGCCAGCCCTAGCAATCCTCTTCCTACCTTAGCGTAATTAACGTTCGCTCGCCTCTTTCTGGGCGAGTCCCCGACGCATCGTTGCACCGGAAGTGCTACGATGTCCTGTACGCATTTGTGCGCCCCTGTAAGTTTGGCTACATTTTTGCAACGCCGCGATTTGATAGCGCTAGCACACTCGCTCTCATTTCACAGGCCCAAATAAATGAGTGAATAAATAAATAAATAAATAAATAAATAAATAAATAAATAAATAAATAAATAAATAGGTTGTCAGTACTTGGAAATATAAAGAGATCACTACTAAGAAATGACCAGCCAACTAAACGTGCCTGCTAACCTGTTTCTTCTCCGATTGACTCTACCCTCTTCCTATAACTTAAAGTTACTGCTATCATTTTCCGTTCCATCACACAACGCGTCGTTCTGAACTTCTCAAGTTTCGTCGTTATTCTACAAGTTTCTGCCTCCAATCATATGTGTGTACTGGTTGTATACAATACTTTAACACTTTCCGAATTAGGTACAGCGCTAAAATACCTGCTCAATTGCTTGTCACGATGTGAGAATGTCTGCCGCAAACACTCCAGCCCATCTACGTTCTTCGATGAATTTCTTCTGCAAAAGGAACGGAATGTATATCGTAGATGAGGCAGTTCAATGGCGTTAAAGTGCCTATCTCGAAAGTAACCTGCCAGCCTAAATACATACTGCTACAAAAGTTCCTATATGAAGCATTTCTGTTTGGCCTTCAATGTCCTCCACATTACAGGCTGGCATCTCTATTTGTGTTTCCCTCTGGCGACAGCAAACACATTCCTTGCGCCAACAACACATACTCATCGACAAGCAACCTCAGAAACAAATTCCGCAGAGCCACCGAAACCGAGCCCTAATGCAATGTCAAACATTGTGCCGCTGATTGGCCGCGAGTCGATGGAGATGAACGCTCAATTAGCAGTTGAATGTTTACGTTCGCAGGCAACCGGTCATGCCAAACAGAATTATCTTTCGTATTAGTGCACATTCCTGTGTTGTCGAAGCTCACGCGACACAGAGCGGTCTGATATAGCAAACCTCCCCCTACCCGTAACGCTTGCCGCAAAGTGAGTCGGACACTCTATTGGCACTTTGAAAGGAAACCAGGTATTTATTTTCCAGGAGAGCCAGTAAGAGGCGATTTGGTAGTGACATTACTTGGGTGAAAGAATATTGATACTTGCTGCATTCGTTGTGTTCTTCTTTGAAAAATGTGACAGGGTATTATCCATAACGACAGAAAGCATGCTTGAATTCAGTTCATCAGCTGCGGAAGTGGTAACAAAGAACAAAGAACAAAATAGGGATAATTGCGAAAACTAGTTACAAAGCAACCCCTACTGCATCCCTTTCTCCTCTAGTGAAATGTACTTTCTTGAAAGGTGCAACTGTTATCTGGACTAAGCTTGCAACACATTCTTACACAGTCACTCATACCTTGTATGAATCTCGCTAATCTGGTCCACCGAAACAGATTGAAACTGAGTTTCTCTAGAGGCGAAATGATCACTCTGCTTTGCAGTGTATTTCGTGCCTTCTCCTGACCTTAATGTAGCAGGCGAGAAACTAGCTTCGTTTATTTGATGTCCGCCAGAGAGACTCTATCAATAGCATCGTTGGAATTTCACAAAACGTTCTGCTAGAAAATTAGAAGCAAACAAACACAAATATACATTTATCACCGTAGCCATGAGGCTCGGAGATAACCACTAGCTAGTCGACAGCCGTGGGATCAAGCTCTTGGTCACTCTGCTGATAGTACAGCACTGGAGAACACTAATTCTATAGTATATAGAGCGCGATTGCGCCACTATCTGCTAAGATCGGCTAATTTCCGAGCTACATCTGTGTACTGGATAGATATGGCATAATATTCCGCATTCTGCGCGCTCTAGCTTCCCCATTTGCGAAGCATTCTTAACATGTTTGTTCTCGTAATGACACTAATTCTGTGCATACATTTTCTATTCATTAGTCTTCTTTAACCTATTGGCTTATGATCATGCATTTTGTGCAGAGCTGACACCATCTAAATTGATTAAGAACCGCATGAGGTGTGCCTTGTTGATGGAAAAATGCTGCACGGATGCAGCAATAGCAGGTAAGTTGTTTTGGCTGAAACAAATGGCACTTGCTCCGTAGAAGTAAAAAAGACGAAGAAAAGCCCGTCATTTCCAGAATACACTGTCCTCCAATGTGAATACTTGTCATGTATATATAGAATCGTCATCATCCTCGTCGCTGCTACCATCCCCACTGTATACCCTAACCGAAAATTTAATGCTAGACACGCCACATACTCCATTCATTTCGGGGATCGCGGAATGCACCTTCCGTTGGTCCTTTATAGGTCGACGACAGCAAAACAGAGGATGAACGACGCTGTGGCAATGGCGGCCAACAGCGATGTTCCAGAGAAGTCGCAAAACAAGCCTGACAAATAAAAGCACGTGATACGCGCCGTTCATCGGAAACACGGACCGCACTATTCGCCTCTTTCTCGTCATCTTATGCTTGTCTCACTCAATATTTTGGTGTTGCAACAACAATTATACGTTGCACGATTCATTTGGCAGTATTTCTCGAAATGGCACCAAGCACAGCAGCATACGATGACAAAATAGCAGAGGGCGATTAGTAACATGTGCTTAAGCATCACTAGAACAACTCCCATTGGAGATTCAAAGTGGGATGTTTTTTTCACGTTCTAAATATAGCGTCAAAAACAAGTACGCACAGAAAGCCTAAACATTAGCTTGCCCAATAATTTCTTTCCCAATAAAGTGAATAAGCCTTATTGTACAGTATGCCTAATTATCTAAACCGTTTTCAAACACTGCCTTTGTCGACGTTCTTTCCTTTCGTCCCATAAAAAATATGGACAGCGCAAAGAATAACGACTGTGACACATCCAGGCTGCTTCCCAGTTTTAGCGTGCCAAGGCAACATAACAGACACTAAAACGCTATACTTACTGCCGATGTTGGAAAGAAGATGTTCTATGCGAGTGCCGTAATCACCTAAGCCGGATGTGCTGAAATTTCCGAAACAACGGCTGAAGTTTGGCGGCAGGCAAGTAACACTACCCGTGCGGAAATCGTTTTAGCTACATTTTTCTGCACGACGCAAACTGCTTCGCTCAACGACCCAGCTAATGACTTCGCTTGCTTGTTGCGACTTTCGTGTGCTTGACAAGGATGCGCGCGCAGCGAACCATCACCATCGCTAATTTCTGCGCAAGTGAATGGAACGGCAAGCCTTCTCTTTTAGGGCGTCTGGCCTAAAGTTAATAGAGTCACTAATGGTGCTGCAGTCTCCGCAGGGCTCATCAGTAAGCAGGACGAAGTCATAACTATGAACAGACAATAAGACATCGCAGAAATGACTAGTAATAATTAGATTTTTGAAAGCACTTCCCATTGCAAGTGCCATTTCAATAAATGAAGAGGAGGCCTTATAAAGAGTTCTCTTCTAGGAGCAGTGGAGTAGGACCTTAAAAGCGTGTACTTCACCTTTGCGAATAAGCTCGACTATAAACCTCATTTTTACATATTGTGACGCAACGGTTAACGCGACCTTTATTAGGCCCCGAAGGCACGGTGAATCGACCACACCGGAGGCACAGATCACAATCAAGCCGAGTTCCCAGAACCGATGAAGACGACGAACACGCGTGATGATAAACATGTATGAAGAAGTAGATGTGTCTAATGAACGCCCACACTACCTTGCCCCCACGCGAGAGCGGTCATCCTGACCGCAGTTTAAAGCGAAGAAGAACGCCTTGTGAAAGGCTTCACGCGTGATACCTGGTACTATCTCTGCTGCTGCAGCGGCGGTCCGTTGGAAGAACAACGGGTGCCACGCGATAATTGACGGGAGACGTTTGCTCCAAGACCATGTAGGGGCCAATGAAGCGTAATTGAAATTTGTCGCACAAGCCAGGAGTGCGAATGGGTGTAAGAAGCAGCACTTCATCGCCAGGGCTGAAGGACACGGAGCGATGAGATGCATCATAGACAAGCTTGTGGTCCTGTTGCTTTTGCTTCAGTGCTGATGCAGGGCCAGCTGGAGAAAATTTAATCAGACGAGACACGTATTCTTCACTGGAGGATGGAGATGGTTTAACAGGCGCAGAGAAGAAGGAAACGTCGAGGAAAGAAGAGGGGAAACGACCATGGACGAGGTAGAATGGCGAGTAACCGGTTGTGCGCTGTACGGAGGTATTGTACGCAAAATCACGAATGGCAACATTGCGTCCCAGTTTCTGTGGTCCGGTTGGATATACATAGCCTATCATGTCTGACAGCGTGCGATGAAAGCGTTCAGTCAGCCCGTTCGTTTCAGGATGGTAACTGGAGCTTGTTTAGTGGGTGGTGCCGGATGCCTTCAGCACTTCGTCGACGAGTTGTGAAAGAAATGCCTTTCCGCGGTCGCTCAGGATGACACGAGGAGCACCGTGACGAAGGATTAGGGCTCGGAGTATAAAGTCAGCAACTTCTGAAGCTGATGCAGAAGTCACGGAAGCTGTTTCGGCATAGCCTGTCAGATGGTCAACAGCTGTAACTATCCATCGATTACCGGTGACAGTCATAGGAAGCGGACCGTACAGATCGACGCCAACTACCTCAAATGGTCCAAGCGGACACGGGAGTGGTTGTAGTTGTCTGCTTTGAGCTGATGTAGGGAGCTTTCGACGCTGATAAAGGGCGTACGAAGCAACATACTTCGCCACACTAGTGGATAAGCCCGGCCAGTAGTATTGACATCCTAATGCGATCGTACGTCTTCTGGAAGCCCAGGTGTCCAGCAGTCATGCCGTCGTGATATGCCTTGAGGGCTTGAGCCCGAAGAAAGCGAGCTAGAACGGGCACCCAGCGCTGACCGTCAGGGTGGTAGATATGGTGGTACAGGACGCAGTTGTCGAGCTTGAATTGCGTCAGCTGTCGACGAAGACGGGCGTTAGGGGGACCACGAAGTCCCGTCAAGGCGGTCCATGAGGCGGCGACAGTAAGGATCAGCACGTTGGTGAGATAACAATGAACCACACTCGTTCGAAGAAGTCGGGGTCCCGAGTAGCTAAGGACGAAACGTGTTGAAAAGGCACGGGTGAGAGCTCGTCGCGCGCTGTAGTGGTGGTGCCATTATATGGTTCCGAAGGAATAATAATAATATGTGGGGTTTAACGTCCCAAAACCACGATATGATTATGAGAGACGCCGTAGTGGAGGACTCCGGAAATTTTGACCATCTGGTGTTCTTTAACGTGCACTGACATCGCACAGTACACGGGCCTCTACCATTTCGCCTCCGTCGAAATGCGACCGCCGCGGCCGGGATCGAACCCGCGATCCTTCGGGTCAGCAGCCGAGCACCCTAGCCACTGATCCACCGAGGCGGACTGGTTCCGAAGGAAGCGGGCAGCGCGAAAGCGCGTCGGCGTCTTGGGGTTTTTTCCCCGACTTGTGTGTAATACTGAAGTCATATTCTTGCAAACGGAGAATCCAGCGACCAAGGTGGCCAGGCAAGTTCTTGAGTGTCGAAAGCTAGCACAAGGCGTGATGGTCCGTAACCACAGCAAAGTGGCAGCCGTGAACATAAGGTCGAAACTTCTGTACAGACCAAACGACGGCTAGGCACTCCTGCTCGGTGATGGTATCAGTACACGGCTTGCGTATGCGACGACCCTCTCGCGTGAAGACTTGTCTCGCTGTAGGAGAATACCACCAATGCCATGACCACTAGCGTCCGTATGCAGGAGTGTAGGCGCGGTTTCATCGAAATGGCAAAGGTGGTTCGGATGTGAGGGCTCACTTTAGATGGGCAAACGCCGATTCACACTGAGGAGACCACACAAAGGGAACGCCGGAGCCGAGCAACTTGTGCAAAGGGCGAAGCTATTGATGGCGAAGTCTCGAATGAATCGGCGAAAATAGGAAGCGAGGCCGGCTTTTTCTTTGGCTTTTTCAGGACGCGGGAAGTGCTGGACAGCGGAAATCTTGTCTGGATCAGGACGAATGCCGTCCTTGCTTACGATGTAACCTAACACTTTAATTGTCTTGCTCGCGAAACGGTACTTCTTGGTGTTCAGCTGAAGGCCTGCGTTTGCAAGACGCGAGAACTTCGTCCAGACGTTGCAAGTGCTGAGGGAAAAGGTTACGAGAAAATAACAATATCGTCCAAACAGCACAAGCAAATCTTCCATTTCAGGCCTCGCAAAACCGTGTGAATCATGCGCTCGAATGTTGCTGGAGCATTGCAAAGGCCGAATGGCATGACGTTGAATACGTACAGCCCATCTGGTGTTGAAAACGCTGTATTTTCTTTGTCGTCCTCGTGCATGGGTGTATGCAAATAGGCCGAACGCAGGTCTAGACTTGAGAAGTACTCGGCAGCCTGTAGCGAATCCAAGGCATCGTCTATGCGCGGCATGGGGTAGACATCCTTGCGGGTGAACTTAAGTGCCCGGTAGTCTACGCAAAATCGCACAGAGCCGTCTTTTTTCCGTACTAAAACAACGGGAGATGACCAAGGAGTCGCGGAGGGACGTATGATGTTCCGTTGCAGCATATCGGCGACATTTTCTTCAATGACCTTCCGCTCGGATGAAGAGACGCGATATGGTCGACGGCGTACGATAGAAGTGCCATCCATCTCGATCCGATGCGTGATAATGGACGTTTGTCCCAGGAATGAGGAATGGTCATCAAACGATGTCTTATGCTTTTGTAGCAAGGCAAGCAACTCATCTGACTGCGATGAGGTCAGGTCGGGACTGATAGTCGCAGCGAGAGCAGAAATGCATAGGGAACATCCAACAGAAGGAAGGTCAGAGGACGCGGGCACGAGCGGAACAACAGAGAGAGGCTAGGATTCTGTGACGCAAGCCATTGTGGTGCCTTTAGGAATGAGAATTTTCTCGGACGTCTGGTTTGTAGCGTAGAGAAGTCCGCAGCCATCGTGGAACCGCACTAACCCTGAAGCAAAGGCTATCCCTCTTGCGAGACAGCGTGCAGATGGCAGGACAAGCACGTCACCATAGTCGATCAGGTCATACGCGATGGTAACTATTCGTTGATGACCAGGTGGTAGCTCGGTATCTTCCACAGCGAGCAAGCGAAGTGACTTGTCATCCGCATGAAGCGCATAGCCGGTTTCCGTCATGTGAACAACACGTTCTCGACAGCAGATGGAAGCGTTTGCCGTAGACAGAACATCCCATCCTAATATAAGCTGGTGGGCACACGAACTCAGCACGGCGAACTGTACGTAATGGAGAAGTCCATCAATGAAAACACGAGCGGTGCACATGGGGGGAAGGTCTAATGGCGTCCTCTTGAGCAGCGAGCAATGTAGGTCCATCATAAGGGGTGTTGACTTTCCGGAGACGGGAACACAAAGAACAATCATTAACCGACAAACAAGCGCCAGTGTCTATCAAAGCGTTCACGTATACACCTTCTACTAAAACAAATGCCATATTATATGGGCGAACTGGAGGAATTTGTCTTGTCAGATGGTCCGGTTGCAGCTTTTCCTCCAAAAGCTGCATAGGTTAGTTTTCCGGGCGATGATCGGTGAATGGCGAGACAGGTCGCAGTGGTGACGTAGAGTGGCGAAGGGGCGACGGTGAGCGGCGTGTGCCGTTTCGGATGTCGCAGTTGGCGATGGAGAGCAGCGTCGCGGCGGAGCGTAAGGACGGCGTTGAAAAGTGGCCCTGGCGGCAGCGTCATCCCGCTCGCAGGCGTCAAATCCACGACACTTGTCCTGCTGACGCTTCCGACAAAAGCGTGCAATGTGGCTACGATACCATACCCGCAGTAATAGCAGACCGGACGTTGCGATCGCCATGGTGGGTGAAAGGGCTGGCTAGGCGCACTCAGAGTCATCGAAGCCAGGTGGACAGGCGTCGAGTGTGCAGACATCGATTGCACGACGCCTGGTGAACCAGTGACGACTTGTGCATACATTGGCTGGAGTCGAGGGGCCAGAGAGTCCACTTACACTGGAGCGGCCATAGACGCCAACTCCTCCTTGATCACGTCGCGCAAAAGAGTGCTGGAGGCGTGAGGTGGACTCGGGGCCGCTGAGAGGCCCAGTGATTGCAGCTTTTGCCGTATAATCGCCCGGATCATAGCACGCAACGAGGGATCGGCGGTGGTGGTGTTTTCAGGGCTGTACGGCGACAACCGTTGGAACTCGAGTTCCTCTTGGCGTTGGCATGTGGCAACAACGTCGGCGACTGTTGTCGGGTTCTGTATGGCCAACGCATTGAAGGCGATAGTGCCGATGCCTTTCAGTAGATGGCGAGCCCTCTCCGATTCGGTCATAGAGGTGTTGAAACGGCGACAAAACGCAAGCACATCCTGAATATATGAAGTGTAAGATTCGCCAAGTTGTTGCCTGCGAGCGTCCAGGGTCTTCTTTGCGAGGGCAGAACGAACTGCCGTGGTACCGAAAATCTGGCGAAGCTGTTACCTGAAATGAGTCCAGTCCGTGAAATCAATTTCATGATTGAAAAACCACGTTTTCGCTACATCCGTGAGGTAGAAAACAAACATGGGGAATCTTGGCCGGATCATCCCAATTGTTAGTTGAACTCACTCGGTCGTAGTGGTCCAACCACTTCTCCACATCTTCCCCTCGAAGTCTGGTGAACATGGGGGGGATCACGCTGGAGCCCACTGATAATCCAGGGTGGGATAGGCCGCGGTAGTCGGGGCCGTGTGGCTAGATGCAGGAGCGCGGGATGGCTCGTCCTGAGGCATGTTACCGGACACTTGGCACAAAGGGCGACCTGAGCGGAGCTCCAGGAGGTAGAGCAGGCTGGGAGAGGACGGAAGATCGCTGAGCAGCATCCACCACTTGTGACGCAACGGTTAACACGACCTCTATTAGGCCCCGAAGGCACGGTGAAGCGACCACGCCCGAGGCACAGATCACAATCAAGCCGAGATCCCGCAACCGATGAAGACGATGAACACCCATGATGATGAACATGTATGAAGAAGGTAGATGTGTCTAATAAACGTCCACAATATTTAGTTACCTGACACAGAAATGGCATGAATACCATGGGGCGGCTGCTTGAGTCATGTTGTGATAATTTGAAGTGGCGTGTTCAAAAAAATACTTAATGTTTATGCACCTATTTTTTGCAAAAGGAGGGTAGTATTCGTAGCCCCAGAGCAGCACTTCAAAAACTATTACGTTGGCGGATCTGTTAGCGGTTGTGCTTCTTTTTATTTTCACCGCCACGCAAAATTTTAAAGTGGCATTGTTGGACGGATTTATCCTCCTCACGTCCTCCACTCTCCGCTTGTCGCACCTGCGACTGCCAAACTAATATTTGCCTGCACCTTTACTTAGCGATTACGTGCTCGGTAACTTCCATTAGCTCTGACGTAATATGGAAGGTGCCTATTCCATTTGCCAGCTCTTATTCTACGTCATCGTGCCTCGCTTGCTTTTTACAGTGCGCTCTCTACCTCATCTTCAAGTTCTGTGCTATATTATAGCTTACTGAAGAACTATACAGAAAGGTCGAGGCAGAATATCTTCACTTGCAGTCAGAGAGGACTGTCACATAAAGAATAGCGTCTGCGCAAAGCCCGCATTAGTATGCAGGATTACGTGCAATGCTTCCTCGCATAGCTGAGCTGACAAATTTTCGATCCGAAGCACGAAGGGTGACAGGAACAAGAGGCATTCTCTCAGTGCACGCCTGTCAAAGGAGAAAGAGATTTAAATATGCAAATTTCAGGTCTTTCGCACTAGGCACGGCCTCCGCGACAGCAGCATTAAAAGTGCGGTGTTATCCTGCCATAAAAGGCGTAGAAGTTAAGCAGTCACTTGGTGTCACGTATTTTTGTTGCGCTGCTTAAGTTGTCGCTATGGGGTGTCGCCATGCATTCGCGATGATTCTATAAGCGACTGGTTATTCGAAAACTCTCGTGAATTTTATTTCGTAAGAATCGCCTTTACTAAGGTATTGTCAGCCGCAAAAGTTTACGGGATCTGCAGCGCGTGTCTGAGCGACGAAAAACTGCATCGCTGCGTCACCTACATTGACGCGGCGGGTGTTGGGCTATCAGCCTCAGCTATTAGCGACGGTGCGTTTAGACAACCTGCCGTTGCCTGATCTTATCGCGGAGGCCGCCGACGATATCCTCAACACCCGACCGGGTCACGGTAGCTGACCCAGCAATGCAGTTTTTCGTCGCTCAGCCACGCGCTGCAGATCCCGCAAACTTTTGCGGCCGACAGTACAAGCAGAGCGGTTTTGCATTCTAACTAAATGCCGCTCTCTGCTAACGTCTGGCCACATAGCCCCCCCACTTACCCGCATAAACTGTGTGTCTAGATATGACAATTTTAAAATGAAAAGTTACAGCTTCACCGTGAAAGTGAAGCAATCTGTGCGATAGCAAGAAATAGTAATGTGCGAAGTAAGGCTGGCAGCTAACACTTTTGGATCCGATCTCCTGTAACTCTAGAAAACACTGGTGTAAGAGAATACGGCAGCTCCAGGGAGACAAGTGGTTTTCGTGCAGTCTTTTCTTGTTGAGGGCACAGCACCTAGAAGGGTTTACAAGCCGTTTGTTGATGCCTGCCGAGATAGTCCATGTACCCTTATAATGAAAGGTCAGACTTGCTGCTATAGAGCGACACAGCTCCTCCCTCCGCCGGGGTACCTCCATGCTCCTTCAAGATGGGTGGGATGTTACCTCTCTCCTTGAGGAGCAATCGACGGCAGGCCTCGTACGCGGGCTGATATTACCGCGAGCGCCCTCCATGCGATGGAGATGGGCCAGCTTGTTTCATCTCTGCTTCAACCCCCGCTCACGCTCTTTTACTCTCGGGTAGAACATACGATGCACGGGTGGGAATGTTATCGATTTAGACTTCATACGGAACATGACGGCGACGTGAAAAACCTTCGAGAGTGTTCGTATAATTGTTATCGCAATAAAGTTCCATGCATGAAAACGAACATCTAGCATAATTTGAGATACGCTCGTTTGCAGTTTGAAAGAACCGTAAAAATAACACGTTCTTCATCGCTTGTTGTTGTTCTGGAATATCTAAAGTACTTAGCAGAAGAAAAGAGAAAGATGACCAAGCAATGTTTCACGAACTCCTTCCACTAGCCTTTTCTTTGACGTCAAAACACTATTTAGCGTCAGAATCCGCCTACCTTTTCGTCAGTTTATGGCGCCAATTTGGTGCGTTGGAGTACATATCTAGAAGTCAGGGAAAATTAAAATATGTATTTTGTTCCTCTTTGCATTAAAATGAATGGCGGGTGCAACCGGTATTCCTCGTGTGATTCGTTATTGGTGAAAGCTGCTGGGGCACTTCTGAAAAGACTGAATTGAAAGAAATGTCCTCTCGGGAAATCTGCGGCTTCAAGCATGGTCGATTCATCTGAAAAGCAGACGCTCACTATATTAGGAGCTTATTTGCATAGCACATTGACTAGAGAATAGCAGCCTTGTCATGCGGTAGTCTCATGGGTAATATTGTATATCCGTTGCATAATGCCTCTGGAAGGGAGAGAGACAAAGATAAAGGAAAGATGGGGAGGTTAACCAGAGGAAGACTCCGATTTGCTACCCTGTACTTGGGAAGGGGAGAAGGGAGCGTAAAAGAATGAAAGAGAAGAAGAAGAGTTTTTGACTGTGGGCAAAAAAAGAAAAAGAAAAGACTGGAGCAGACTGAGTACTACGCAGCAACATTGTCCGCCAACAGTCACAGCTGGTCGTTCAGTCCGGTTGCTTGCAGAAACCAAAACAACGCCCTCAGAGCGGCTCGTGTTGCAGACCGGGTGGGCCAGGGCCCCACGATTTTGCTCTCTGTGAGGGGGGCGGTTGTTCAGCTGGCCCAGTCCGGCTGAGAGAGTCGCTCTTTCGCAGTTGAAGCGGGTGCAGTCACAGAGAAGGTGCGCGACTGTTTCGCTGCACCTGCATACTTCACATGACGGGTTGTCAGCCATTCCCATCAGAAATGAATAGGCATTTGAGAACGCCACTGCAAGTCACAGACGGGCCAGTAAGGTACTGTCACGTCGTGATAGGCTGGGCGGGATACGTAGTTGGAGGTCAGGGTCCAAAGTATGCAGCCGTGCACTTGTGAATGTCGGTGAATGCCGCAAGTCCAACGTTAGACGACGGGCTAGCACACGAATTTCGTTTGCGGCGTCGGATCTTGAAAGGGGAATGGCGACACTGCTGAAACCGTCGTGGGCGGATCGGGCAGCTGCGTACGCTTGGTCATTTCTCTGAATGCCACAGTGACTAGGCAACCAATGGAATATTACTTAGTGCCCTTTTTCAATTACTTCGTGGTGGACTTGTCTGATTTCCGCAACGAGCTGCTCATGGGAGCCATGGCGTAAAGCAGTGGCTAGACTTTGGACGGCTGCTTTGCTATCGCAAAAGATAGCCCATGAATGACGTGTCTGCTCTATAACAAACTGAAGAGCAGCATGGAGGGCTACTAGTTCTGCAGATGTAGTTGAGGTAGCGTGAAACATTTTGAGCTGTATTGTCGTATATCTTGCTGGAATTATTATGACAACGGTTGAGCTTGCAGCCATAACTGAACCATCAGTGTAAATATGTGTGTGAAAACTGTACACCTCATGTAAATAAAAGCATTCCGGCCTGTTTAAGTGCAACCGATGACATTCTTGTCTTCTTCGTAACCCCAGGTATGTTAAGGCGCACTTCAGGTCGATGTAGGCACCATAAAGGCGAGGACGGTCTTGCTTCGAGGGCAAACAAGTACTATGGGCAGCAGTAATGTGACTGAATGTTGTACGAGTCCCTTTCTGCAGGTAAAGATGCCAGATGGTGCGAAGGTACCCGGGCAAGGTGTCGAAATGCGCCCTGAGGGAATCAGTTGTTATGTACGTGGTCATAGGATGTTCTCCAGCAATGACAATTGTTGCCGCTGTAGACGCACATTTCGGAAGACCGAGGCACGGTCCTTAGAGCTTGAGCTTGCAGCCCCTGGAGTACATGCAGATTAGTTTTACAGGTATTGCCCTATCACAGGAAGACTGTATCTCACAAAGCCGAGAAATAATGCATTGTATAGCTGCAGCATTGACTGTACAGAATCGCCTCACGAATTTCCGCCCAGAAATTTGAGAAGGTGCGCTATGGTAGCCAGCCGTCTCTTTAAGTACACAACATGTGGCGTCCATGATAAACCTTGGTCGATGATTACGCCTAAAAAGCGGTGCTTCCGGTCATTAGCAACTGCTTGCCCATTGAGCGTTATTGTGTACTGCCGGATTGTCTTGCGTGTAAATGCGACAAGGCAGCACCTCTCTGGTGACAGTTCTAAACTTTGATTTTTTAAGTACAACGCGGTCATCGTAGCTGGCCTTTTGTATTCTGGCTCGTACTTGCAGGCGTGTCACGGCAGATGCCCAAATGCAGATGTCGTCTGCATATATAGACACATGGACTGTCTTGGGCCACAATAAACTTGGCGGGAGAGAGACAGAGAACTTATTAGAAGGCAAAGAGGTTAACCTGAGCTAGTACGCTCTAGCCTACTAATCTGCATAGGGGAAAAGGAAAAGGGGTGATGAACATAGAGAGAGGAGCAAGTCGTGAGCATATAAAACAACCACGTAACACAGTGGTTTCGCTCCAGTCTTGTGTCCAGTCCTGTGCTAATAACCGAATCTATAAATGCTCTTGCCGCACTTGTGGACGCTGTATGATCGCGCATTGCCGACAAACTACTACTCTCAGGAAGTGTTGCCACATCGATTACTGCCAGCGTTGCAACCATTGTGTTTCATTAAGGCATGGATACTAACAACTGATTTTCACCCACAAAGAAAATGTATAGGGCCCGTAATTGCTAATAATGACCTACATTATAGCATAGAAGTGATAGTCAATACGTTAAATCCAAGCCCTTCTAGGGAGCTACAGAAGTACCGTGTGAATAAAGCAAGAGATAAATAATTTTCCCTCACCCCCTAAATTAAAACAACTTTTGAACAACGTACACGCTTGCATGTATACCAAAACCCCTGAAACGTTAGCGATTTGTATACATGTAGTCATGTGTACCCCATCTATGTTTGAGAATAAGTTTGAGAGCGATTAAATTATCCTGGCTTGCATCTTGCGACAGCGTGTGCAGACATTCTCATATAGAAAATGATGGTTGAAATTATTTTGGAACACCTTATTTATTCAGCAGCACTCCTATGTCACGTTTTGTATCTCCTCATTCTCTCCTCGTTCTCTTTACAGTGAAACTGTTTAAGCTATCGGTAAGTTGTGCTCCGTCGTGCAAAACTCCTCAGGTGGGTATGTGCCACAGAAATTTGGGAAGCCCCCCTACCGATTGCAGCAGGTGGGAAGCGTTAAACGAAAACTCTTCTTAGCGAAGTGGAGCACGTGAAACACGTTAAAAAGCGAGACAGAGAGAGAAAGAAAGAGAGAAGCAGACTCAGAAAAGAGAGAAAGGAAACGACAAAAGAATAAGAAAGAAGGAAAGCCGAAGCTTGCACTATGCTGCGCAAGCCTTGAAACAGGGAATCTGGATAATTCTGAAGTCTCACAAAACAGCCAATAACAACCTAACAACAACTGGATAAAGCCCAGCAGCGACCTAGAAGCAACCTAGAAAACAACATAGTTATGAGTTCAGCAGCTACCTAGAAGCAACCTAGCATCACCTAGCTAATAGCCTAGCAGCTACCTCGAAACAACCTAGCACAACCAAGCTAAAGCCTATAAACAACCTAGAAGCAACCTAGAAATAACCCAGCATCACCTAGCTAAGGCCTAGCAACAACGTAGATGCAACCTAGAAACAACCTTGCATCACCAGCTAAAGCGTAGCAACAACCTAGAAGCAAACTAACAACAACCTAGCGTCACCTAGCTAAAGCCTTGTAACAGCCTACAAGCAACCGATAAACAACCTACTCTTACCTAGCTAAAGCCTAGCAACAACCTACAAGCAACCAGATTAGACTTCATAATCGTCCAGCTTCATGTTTCAAGCCCTGCGCGACGTAGCGCAACTTTCGCCGTTTTTTTTTAGATACGAAGCCTCTTATGCTCGGGGTTATGTCCGTCCCTCCCGCGTCCGGCCACTCTCATGAAGTAGGGAAGCACCCACTATGCGAACCAGAACACTGTAGTACAATATAAGGCCGTCAACCACCACTACAGTCACCAGAGTCATGGCCGAGAGCACAGAGAGGCTGCTTAGCAATGGCTAGGCAGGTGGTGTGTGTCGCCCAGGTTGACTCCATTCCTTGATATTGCTTGCATGTGTTTAGGCGGGCTTAGTCCGTCCCTCCTTCCCGCGTCCCACACCACCACAGCGCATGCGCGTCTCCTCTCTCTCTCCTCTCCTACGCTCACCCCCTTTCTTTCCTCTAGGAATACTCTACTCTACGGAGCGGCGCCCGCGTCTCGCGTCCTACACCCCCCACAGCACATGCGCGTCCCCTCCCCCCCTCTCTCCTCTCCTAAGCTCACCCCCCTTCCTCTCCTCTAGGAATCCTCTACTCTATGGAGCGGCCCCCGCGTCCCCTCCCCCTTTCTCTCCTCTCCTACGCTCACCCCCCTTCCTCTACTCTAGGATTCGTCTACTCTACGGAGCGGCGCCCGCGTCCCACAGCGAATGCGCGTCCTCTCCTACGCTCACCCGCTTTCTCTACTCTAGGAATCCTCTACTCTATGGAGCGGCTCCCGCGTCCCACAGCGCATACGCGTCCCCTCTCTCTCTCCTCTAGGAATCCTCTACGGAGCAGCGCGTGACAGGTGGTGCGACAGCTGCATACTCCGCTGGTGGCACCGCGGTAGTTCCGCGTTATAAAAACGACAGAGCGGGCCTCATTCTCTCTGCTGTGCAGCGCAATGAGCGCCCGGGCCACTGCCGCGAAACGACAGCGGCGACGTTTCTCCCGCTCAAGCTAACCGCTGCTTCGCATCCACGCATGGTTCCCTTTAGCGGGAGATGGGGAAGTTTTTCTGATCTCTGAAACGACGTGGACATGAAATCTAAGTTTACGCAAATATTTTCCTTTACTTCGCTGCTTTTTCATGTGCCTCTACAGGAAGATTTACGCTACAGGTTGCCTGATTGACTAAGATTTTTATAATTGAGCGTTTCATTTATTGGTTATACGTCACTGGGTTATGGATGCATTTTCGTACAATCTATAAAATTGCGTATTTTCTCATGTTAAAATTGGTTTGTCTATGTGTCGCATCTGTCATCGCATGCACGCATCCTCGTCATTTTGTCCATGACATTCATCAATACTTGGCTTCGTCGTCATGGCAACGCAGTGTGGACACTGCCACTGTGCACTCGCAGAAGCTGACGTTCTCGTGTTGACACAGGTTAAGGTATCGTGCAGTAAATAACATCGCATATTGGCGCATAAACATATCTGTACGCTGCGTAACACAGCGTGACATGAGACGCTGCAATGAAAGAAATTGAAAACTATTGCGTGCATTTCACTTGTGTATTTTGTTGTACGTCTCACTGATTCTTCGATTCGCAAATGCCGGCATGTGCGTTCCAGCGACGCATTTGTTTCAACAGATAGCTGTGTAAGTGGAGCGTCAGAGCTTGTTCTGTGAGCAAAAACGATCATCATCGTGGACCGGCACGCACTCTCTTCGTCCTCTTCTTCATCTTCTGCTTCGCTCCCAGGACACTTGCGCCGATTTGTCCGGCGCACGATTCTGATAACTCTGATGGGTGAAAGAACGAGTACAGCGAGAGAGGAAGAAAGAGAGAAAGAGAAGCTCTCTTAAGTTTTTGTGCATGTCGACAAAAAGCTGCGTTGTGCATTCCTTAGAAAGTTAGGCAATATTGGTGATGTTAAGCGAGAAGAACCGATAATAACACTTAATCACGGTCGATTTCGCATATACCGAACTCGCAAAAAAAAGAAAACGAGGATTAATTCGATATGTAGGATAATTTTATATACAACATTAACAAAAATTATTCTATTTACAATGCAAATCTCGATGCACAAGTTGGCTTCATGGCACTGCCTCCTGATAATATAAGGTAGACGCCTTCACGGCAATATACTTCTTTTTTTAATTTTGTATGCTTCCGCGATTTGTTGTTGGGGATGTGTTGCGGGTTATAAGCGAGAAAATACGGGGTTCATTTATTTATTTATTTATTTATTTATTTAATACATACCTGCATCACCCAAGAGGACATTACAGCAGGGGGGGCCTACAGCCATAGCAAAAAAAAAAAAAAAAAAAAACAGTGATCACACACACAAAGTGCGGTAAAAGGATATCGTTGTCTAAAATGTGAACATTGTCAGGCGATAGAGCATTTCATTCTCGTATGGCTCGGGGAAAAAAAGAAGAGTACCTGAATAACCCCCCCCCCCCCCCTGAAAGGAAACTCGCGCACTTTCAGTTCATGGTCGCGTCTGGACCGACGACAAATTGATGTAAACAGCCTTATCAAAATCTTCATATGCAGCAGCGCGTATTTTTGGCGGGCGCCGGGAGCGTCTAGTCTGCCTTCGCCTAATGCAGGCCTTGTTTGTAAATGGAGCATACTCAGCGTGCTTCATGAGGTGGTGCATGCAGCGGCGACATAAGCCTGGTTTTCCCCACGTTCGACTGTAGTGATTGAAGTCTGCTTTCGTGAGAAAAAAACAAAAGTTTGTGAGAGAAAACCGTCTTAATGTGGCGTTTCCCGCTGCCCGATGGTTGATAGATGAAGTGCTCCGGCTATTTCATTCGATGTAGCCATATATTTTTCCTATGCATTGATGTTAATGCATTGCCGTGATCAAAAATAGTTTTACATTAAGGATAATTCAATTTCCCCGACTTCTATATAGTCGGGTTCAAATGTATCTATGTCCGGGCAACCTGGCCTTTAAAACGGCACCCCCCACAGTAGGGGCAACGCAAGGATAATAATTCGATAGAAAGCTCCTAAAACAACTTTCGTTGTTTGTAAGCACAAAAGTGAATCTTGCTGAGCCGGAATGCGCTTGCTTGAAAGAGAATGTCGAAGTGATTGAGCCGCGACTACTTCAGAATTCATGTTAAGGTGGGTAGCGCAAAGACACACGGACAAAAGCGAGGAATGAATACACGGGACAAGCGCTGTCCCGTGTATTCATTCCTCGCTTTTGTCCGTGTGTCTTTGCGCTACCCACCTTAACATGAATTCCCACAAACTAGCCCAGTTATCCGTTCTCGTGTACTTCAGAATTCCTGAGAGGACACAACAACACAACCGCACAAAGGATGACACACAGTCACCTTTGGAGCTCTTCAGCTCTAAAGGTGACTCATAAATGCGTGTAATGACAGCGTGAGCGAGTGGGCAGGAGGCTTCAGTTATGAATTATACATTTCGTGTTTTCACGTAACTGTTCGTATTGCGGTATTTGTTCGTATTGCGTGAGTGAGTGGGCAGGAGGCTTCAGTTATGAATTATACATTTCGTGTTTTCACGTAACTGTTCGTATTGCGGTAGAGAGGCTGTGATTTCACGCCACTGTTTTGAAGTGAGCACAGCTGAATACCGAACGTGTCCAGACTCACTTCCACGGATGTTTAGGCAGTGCGCTCTCACCAGTCACTAAAACACGTCCTTTACTCCTTAGGGGCTCTGTTTCGTTCAACAGGGAGCGACGCAAGTTCTCTTGTCAAGTACTATAATTGAAAACATAAAATGTTAACATGCAGAACGTTGCTTTCCCAATATTTTTTATTTTGATTCAAAATACTACTGCCCTCCCCGCTTTTATTAGATCCCGCTTTTCAACCTTGCTACCCTTTCCGTATCTCCACAACAGGCGCGCTGGTTCTCCCATGTTTGCGTAGCGCTCATTTGTTACGTGTACGCGGAAATGCTCGACGGGCGCCGACTATAAGTGCGCCGTTATGTGAGGCGCCGGTGATCAACGAGGCATGCTGTTTTCAAAGGCACTCTCATTACTCGTGAAAGCCTTCTTGCACACGAGCACGCTGCCCTCAAGCTCCGGCAAACTTGTGTCGCAGGAGAAACGTTGCAGTAAACAAAAGGATAATTTATGTACGTGGTTGGTGGCATCTTAAAACACGCTCCGGCCATCGATCGTGAGAAGGAAGCATGCATTCACACACGCCAGCAAGCTTCGGCACACCTTCTTAATTTGCAAATGGAGTCGCTGTTGCTGAAACACTGGGGGCACTAAAATGAGGAAAGTCGGAGGAGATGTATTGGTTACCGAAAGAAGGGCTCTTGTGAGACAGCTGGGTAATGGAAGTATGTGGACGGTAAATAAGTAAATCGGGAAGGAAGACGAAGTGTCAGTGCTTACACACACTGCACAATGTGACCGGTACAGTGGCGCTCAGTATGAGTTGCAACACGGTGGCCATGGTTGGAGGGGCCCCAAGCCTATACTGCAACTCCAGCAAACGTGAAATCGCTTTTGGATATGCAAGTAGTCGAAACAGTGTTTACACCACTGATTGTATTTTCGTGTCGGCGCCCGCGTGCAGTGTTGGCGCCGCTTTTGTCCTGGGTCTCTCACTAATACATATCTCCTTAAAGAAACTAGACTTTTCACCAATGAGCGAAACTCGTAAAGCCTTCTGTAACAACTGCAGTGCACGCACACGTTCCTCTCCCCCTTTCCTCTTCCCCAAGCGTAGGGTAGCTAATCTGACCGGTGACTGGATAACCTCCAAGCCTTCTTTCTTTTCTTTTCTTCCTCCTCCTCCTGGCGTTAAGCACACTGTCAGCACTGTTCAAAGATAAACATTTAAAACTTATATGTATTACGTGAAATGTGCTGTGAATTCGGTCCATGAATTTAATACGGTCCCACGGTAAGTTGCGACTGCATCGCATTGCGTTTTAGACGTTTTCATTGGGATGAGCCAGTTCACTTTGGATGAAAGATAGTTATGTTTAAAAAATTGTTGGCATTTCAGAAGACATATACGCTTGCAAACTCTGAGCTAACGTGCCGTATTTTTACCGGCTTTAATGAGCACCTGTGCTGTACTAAGAAAGACTGGAGTGCAGCTTATATTTGTGAGATGGCGAGTCAAGGTGGCGTGGACAGAATAAGAAAGGCAGTGAGGTTAACCGCCATTGAAATGTCCTAAATGTGAAGTTTTTAAAAGGTTGTAACATTTCAGCTTCCCCTAACGGGCACCATTGCGAAGAATCATGGCAAATATCGGGAATGCGCAATCGAGTAGTTAGAGCTCGAAATGATTAAGTTCGACTCCTACGTTGTGCTCGCAAAAAATTATTACAAGCAACAAATATGTTTAAATACTTTATAATACACGCATATAAAACTCTTCGTTACTATGTGACTGACTTACGATCCATGAAATGACGTTTCTTTCTTGTTTTCTTTTTCCCTCGCACTTTCATTCCAAAATGTCGCCCTACTCTGTGGTCGGAAAGACTTGGCTGTTGCGAACACTATATCTACGCAATACAATATACACTATCCACGTGCGCGCTGTCCTGCGAAGCATCAGTTACAGCTTTTATTGCGATAGCAATTATATGGACACTCTCAGCTGATTTTTGCCGTCGCCGTCTGTCGACGCCGTCATTTCCCGGATATGTATATGTATGTGTATATATAAAAAAGGCACAAAGAAAAAATAAAGCAGTAGAAAAAAATTCCAAACCAACTAACCGGGGATACGAACCAGCGACCCCTCGCTCCGCAGCCTGCTGCGCTAGCCAAGACAGCCACACGCCAAGCTCGTGCCAGTGAAATAACGGCGAGCTATTCATATGCACCGTTTGCCGCTCGCGGTACGCAGATCTCGGAACAGCTTGAGAGTGTTTTCTATCACGCAACGCTTTTACAGTTTCTTTCAAATTGAAAACTGCCCTTGAGATGCGCACGAAATAGTGGCTCCCTTCTGTACCACTCATGATGTAGAAGGAAAAAAAAAAAGAACACCGGGCACACTATGAGTCAGACGCCACCGCGTGGCAGGAGTCGCAGAGGGGTCATTCCACGTGCCGCAGTTTAAAAGAAAAAGAAGTATCAAACAGCGTCGAAAAGTCATATAATCATATAATCAATCCTTGGCCAATCCCCCCTGATTGGGTATGAGCCCATGTCAGAGGCAACAGCAACAACAGTATCGGCTTCTGCATTGTGGACACTCGCAGCGCGTTGGTCAAATACAAACACGTAACAACTGCGACAGTTGTTAGTTCACGCTTGTCCTGTGTATACCTATGTGTCCTTTTCGAACGTCCTTCTTTGTGCTGCGGCGGCGCGTTGCAAGTATCGAGCTGCTTGTCGTTCTTCGGGTGACAAACTAATTTCTTGCTATCGCATTCATTGCTTCGCCCTAGTGGCGAAACTGTCACTTTTTTGACGTTCACCTTCCACACAAACAAAGCCCCGTACGCGGCTGCCACGACAACGTCTAGACGGCGAGGCACCCTTTTTGTTATCACAGCTTTTACGTCAGCCGAATCTCTATGATTCCGCCCACACCCACACATAAAGCCTCAATTTTCTCCATCAGGAGGTGTTCAGTTCGCTTGGCGTCCAAAGTGCATGGAAGCGAGCATGATTCAACCGCGATATGATGGAATTTCTTCACGCCCACCACACGCCATATTCGCCTCATTGACATTCAATGGAGCTCACCAAGAGCACTGTATGCTAGATGGACAGCTGACTGAGGATGGTGGCATCTTTGAAAGGTAGACTACCTGTATAGAAGCTGGAGTTGTAGAGTGGAGTATACTTCTGTGCGCGATGAGCAGAAGCAGCAACGCTCTGGGAATAAACAGAGCCTTCGCCAAAAAGTATCCCGGCAAGGGGGGGTGGTTACAGACTCCTATTTCGCGCATGGAATGGATGTCATCAGGTTCAAGGTATCAAACACCAATGTGCGGGGACACATTGCCTTCTTTTTGGCCCATTTGCTTCGGGATGATGCTCGAATACAGCACAAGAGCTGCAGTTTCTGTTGTGAAAACGACGAAAACAATGAGACGCATTGAGGGAGAGTGAGAGAGACAAAGAGAGAGAGCTGAAAAATAAAAGTCGGGGATGTCAACCTGGTATTAGTGACCGATTCGCTACCCTGTACAGGGCTGGGGAAATAGCGGTTGTAAAAAGGCACAACAGTCTGAAACATTTGTAGTGGGCTTTGTTTTCATCAGTATCATGTAGATGCCGCCACATATTGTGCATCACTGCGCCGAATCACTGTGCAGCTCTCTGTGGAAAACCTACATGCGGCTTAGTACAGAGGTGATGTGCAGCTCCCCAACAATTAATCTAAGTGGATACGAAATGCTTATTTCCTTACCAGTGCCACACGCGTTTATCCAGTTGTCCGGCGTCAATTTCCGTTCCGGTTGACCCACTTTGGCGCTGAACTGCCGGGCAGTATAATGCGAGCGATACTCACATCTTCAGATAGGTTTCTTTTAGAGTTTCTTTTCTACAACTCAGTCGTTCACAATGTCTCGAGAGAGACTCGTGCATCCATAAAATATTTAATTTCTTCACAATATCCAAGCTGGATTGCTGGATATCCCTGCCTTATTTCTTTTACGTTTTTGTTATTCTTTTGATCAGTACCCCGTTCGAGATCTAGGACTTCATTTACAGCTAAATTGAGACACTAAGGCAGGCAGCTGTGGAGAACGAAAAGCTCCAACTGCGAACACAATGGCTGCAGCCGTTGTCGGAACTCCAGCTCCACCTAGAGATAGGAAAGCGGATCTAGAGCGACGTAAAAGAAGCGCTCTCTTTTTTTTTCTTATTTTCTCCGATCGTGTCCCAGTTCGTTTCGCGGTGTCTTCCAATAGCGAAACGCCGAGCGTAGCGATCGTGAACAATTCACACGTCTAGTATCTGTCCGGGGTGACAGGAAGCTTGTCCAATAATAGCTGTATAAAAGAGGCCTCGCTACATCGTTCAAGTGTAGCGAGGACGAGTTTTCTTCCCTTGGAATTCATGGGCGATATTTTCACTGTATCGCCCAGCGCGTTGAATGTTATATTAGAAGCATTCGCCGGCTCTTGCAGCGCTTTGCAGTATAAATGAGGCCTCCCTCATTCGCGAACAGGGCTTTCATTTGAGTGATTTTTCTTCTGGGACTGACGTTTATCGTCCGTCGCTTCACGTCCAGGTATTTTAATTATTTGCACAAAACAGTGCAATTGTTATTTTTTCTTTAATAATTGTGTTCTTTTTGTTAGAGGCAGTGTGCTGCAGAGCAATTATTTGCGTACACTTAACGAGCGCATATAATTACGCTACAAGGGAACTGCTAAGGCGCATTGACCTCCATTTGAGGCCCTTTATCATCAAAAAGTAGTGATAAGAGAGACAAAAAATGGTAGAGAAGGAAAGCCGGGGAGGTTAACCAGTCCAGGATAACCAGTTTGCTATCCTACACGTGGGAACGAGATGGGAGAGATTGAAAGAGGGATAGGAAAGAGAGTAAAAGATAGCACATAACACAGCACACACACAAACACGCAAGCAGTGCTAAGAAGATGTAATAGGGCATAGGCATAATTTATTATTTAGTAGCATCACAGTACAGCAGCCTTGTGAAATACACGTATACGCGGCATCACTATATCTACAGCCACTCGTGCAAGCGTGTTGCAGATAAAAAATTTAACAATGCCTTCGTCGATTTAATTCTGGATTAAGTTTCAGGATGACATTCTCGGATGGTTGCTAGCGACATCGTCCTGTTGTCAAGGCAAGCGAGAGCGATTGCGAGTGATCCTCTCTACCCAGCGTAGCGAGGACAGTCGCGCGCGGAAGATGTACTGCAAGGTCTCATCGATAACACAGACGTCGCAAAGAATGCTGTCGGCCTTTCCTATAGGAAAATCAAACGACTTTGTGAAACCCCTTCTTAGACATAACCGGCATAGCATGAGAGTGGCCTCTACTAGACAAGGATATTGTCACGTTATAATGTGACAGAATCCTGTAACAGGAGGTCAGCAGAAGTCAGGCTGGTCCGATCACTGACAAAGCGAACTCATCGTCATTTTTCGCGCGCTCATCCTCATCGTCTTTCCCATAGCGGCACATACAATCCTGCCAGCAACGATACCGCGTAATACAAGCTGTTAGGCTAGTGGCAAATATCAAGTTAGCCAACGTAGAATTAATAAGCTATAATTTATTTGCCTGACTCCTTTGATAGGTTTCCTATCACTCCAATGGAGGTGAAGATAGGCCCATATTGCATGTTCTTATTTCTTTATTCTCTTCTCCGTGCAGACACAAAGAAAAGTGTTTTTCATAACGCAATCAACCAACCGAATTTTCGGGGCATGTCTTCATTGACTTCTGGTTATCTGGAAGCATTGCGTAGGAATGAAAGCAAATAAAGCGCGCAGCAGCCATGTCTTCGTATCATTTTCACCCACAATATCCAATCGGCGCCCTTTTCCATAATGCAGCGTCGTTATACGGGACTTCGTTACCTTAATCGCGAGGTCTGTTTCCCATCGTATAGGAAATTATTGACCTTCCCTGCCCCCGCATCAAATAATTGGTTTCGAGCCGGTCGGTTATAAGCACGTAAGAAGGAAAGAAATATTTGCTTTGCCCTCCTTGGCCCATAGCTGCTGTATATATACGAGCACAAATGGAATAGAGTAGCTGGTCGCTGCCCTACAACATATTTATAGTCTTGCTCCAAAAAAAAAAAAGCACTGTACTGCACTGCAGTAGGGTAGAATAAGGAAATAAAGCAACGTTTATGAATAAGTGCACGAAACTATGTTATTCTTCTGATATCATGCTTCATGGATGAAAACGAAGGACTGAGTGAAAGCACAATGGTGGCATCATTTTGAGAACGATTCAGGGTGGTTATAAATGAAATCTAAATCGATTCTTCTGGAAGATGAATGAATACCCTATCGAAAAATCTCATATGGCACGTATGAAACATATCCATTAATCTCGTATGATCATACGAGAACACATATGATTCATATGTGTTCCTACAAGATTATTGGATACGAGGCATATGTGTCATATGAGAATTTTCGCTAGGGTACCACTGATATTTCTAAGCGTTACAGGCTTTGCAGGAGCAACGGTTGCTTCACAATGCGATTAACCACTCCAGCCCCGGTCAATGCGCCCACATGGCGGCTGCTGTAATTGAAATTATTCAGGGCCAAAAAGAAAAATACGGATGGTCACGAGGAAGCACATCTCCAGAGGAAGAGAAGAAAAACGAGCCTGGCGCCTTGGCAGAGAAACAGGGTGTTCAACAAGTCGTTAACAAACAAACAAAACGAGTCTAAACGAGCGCGACTTGAGTGAAATGCGCATTAATTTGGGGTTGAAGACCATCTCTTCTTCCATCCTTTTTTCCTAATTCTGAGTCTGCGCTACAAATCTTTCGTAATGCATAGGCCTTGTAAGGTGCGTTAATGTACTACATGGAATGAAAATCACGTGTAGTCTACGATTAAGCCTAGCTGCAATTAGTTTCCACCATGAAGACCTTGTCACGAGCTACCAATGTTCTGTGCATGACAATAATCTTTAATAATGTTCATTACACAGAGCAGCGCAACAAAACTGGGACCGACAGAGAAGACGGAAACACAACACTCTCGGTTCCTGTCGTGTCGCGCTGCTCCATGTAATGTATCTCAACATGACTAGCCCGGCAAGGTGTCCTTGCCAATATTTTATAAGCCGCACGCATAGTCATTATTGAAACTAGTTATCATCTTTTAGTATAGGTTAAATGAACGTTACGCTAAACATTAAACAGGCAGTCACAGGGCGCCAGAATTACTGCTGCTGACACAGTCTTATACGTGTGTGCAAAGCGAGCAAATAATTACTGCCGCGAAAACACCATCGCACTTGGCGGGAGTATATAAGCGGCTGGGGAAAACGAGATGTTGACTTTTACTATTTCAAACTAACCAGTCTTCATCAAAGTTCCTCAGCAGCACACATGCTGAGAAGATTTCACTGAGAGCGAGGCTAATAAAAAATTACAACTAGACTCATTATTAATGAGGAGCTATGACTAGTCAGTATTTCTTATCCTGCAGCCTCATTAGCGATACTCGAGGCAAACTTAATGCTCGTTCGTTGTCTAGAGCATCGTTAGGTCCTCGCAAAAAAAAAGAAAAAAAAGGAATAGTGGGTCTAAAACTCGAACGTACAAAGAAACTTGCGTCTCCAGTGAGCCTCATTTTCAAGAGACACCCAATATTCCGAGACTCAGCGTAATCTAAGTATAATAAGGGGGGTTTCATCGTGTCTTTCATTTGTCATGTCGAGAATGCACAGAATTATCCCACACTTCGTAGTTTGACGAGGGCGCTTGTCATAGTTGCAACAAGTGTGTCTCATAATTGCTCTCGGAAGACGCATATTATTATCAAAGCAAACATGTTCTTATTACGGAAACATTCCATAAGAGACGGTAGTCACTACGGGTTCTCATTTGCTCTTTCTCAGAAATATATAGGCAGGCGGAACTAACCGCGCCATGATTAGAAGAGATGCATCTACACATGTATGCTTTCAGATGTGCTTTGCAGCAGTATTTTACAAAATGTTCTAGCTATCTTGAAAGCAGATGCCCGTACGCTGCATAAGATTCAAGTGTCTGAGCAGTAGTTTTCGTCATCGCATGTATACGTACAAGCTAGTAGCAGCAAATAAAGATTAATGGATCTCAGCCATATGTACGATATTGCAAGCACATATTCAAAACATCTTACTTCAGTGGTTTACAACTGGCCGGGGCATGTCTCCTTAACTTTTCCTGAGATTTTGAATGTCATCTTATAATCCCATTTCGGGACAAACTGTGCCGTCCAGTGTAATAACCTTTGGACTGCTTTCATCGCAGCCCTCTTAGATCTACTATTTCTCGGGCACCGTAGTAACTTCCTTGATTTGAACTTAATGTCGTCATTTTCTGCACCATGCAGTGACCCCTGAAATTGCATTTCGTTAATTGGAGAATCTGTGCTGTGTCGCTAACAAGCCGCTGTCTCTCACACTATGCTGCCAGTATCGTGCAGCAGAGGGGAAATTCAATGCCCAAAAAACAACAAACGAGATTACTATAGCAACAACCTATCCCGATTTCATCGTCCGCGCTTCAAAATACTGATTGTGATTACTTTAAGCTTCTGCTTGTGCAGTTTGTTCAAAATACACCAAACTTTGAATTTTCGAAAGACGCAGAAGTTTAAGCAAGCAATAAACACGCATACGAAAACCTGGCTGCGTTCCAAAAAAATTCGCCTTCTCTTTGACACAAAGACATTGACGGATAGCCTGCGCATCGCTGCATGATACTGTACACGGGAGCTGATTGTAACTGCATTGGTTCATAGCTGGCGCCTCCTTCCTACGCAACGTCACGCTTCATGGCTTACTGTATCTTAGCTCATGGTAAAATTATTAATTGATGGAGTTCAGCTTTCATTTTCGTGCATATAACTTGAACGCAAACAAATACAGTTCTTGCTTCTCTCCTGCCTAATCACTTCAAAATTGAACTGCATATGCTGTCGATCACTGCAAGCGTATATGTTCTATTGCACTTAACATGGTCTCCTACTGCGCTTCTGAGCTGGTTAACTATAGCTTGGATGTAAAGCTTCGGATGAGATTGCGACACAGCATTTGCACAACATGTGCCCCAGGAAATGACTGCATACGCCAGGTTTCCACTCTAATTTCCGCAATGAGATGAGAGATGGCGTGTGCTATACATATACCGAATGTTTTTCTTTTACTGTGGCAATATAGGGTCTTCCTCTCTTGCGCGCATACAGCGCAATGGGTGTGGAAGGCTCCCAGTGCAGGCGCCTTCATTTAACAGCATGCGCTCAAAGGTTCGGATATGTCTTGAAAGAAACACTAATAACTCCGTACCATTTATATAAAAAGCAACGTATTATTGCGACAATCGATTTCATTGAATCACATGATGGTTTTACGGGCGTTTCCTATGAATAGTCGTTCGGCCGTTTTAATGTCTCTTAAGTGTGTTCTCATAGAGGCGAACACGTCACTGCCCCATCATTAGAGGGGTTCGCACATCGAAATCAGTCTGTTGTTTTTTAGCGTTACGTTTCTAAGAAAAACATTTTGAACCATCCATCCAGCACATTTTGTTACTCCGCTGCTTTGTATGATCTATAGTCTGCAAAAAAGTGCTCTCAAATGTGAGAACTCGCTACTACAGCTCCATGAAATTGCGCCCAATAAATATTTGCAAATGAGTTAATTACTTTTCCGGTGGATAATTTCGTACTCGGGTACCCCCCAACACTGAAGCACGATGCACCGAATATTTGCATGTGGACACCCACTTAAAAAGAAATAATAAAGCACACGTACAGGCTACCTCACTCAGGCCGCCAGACGTTTGACACTTTTAACACGTCAGGTGCACTATATGACGTAATATTACTTATAAAAGCTAAGCGTAGGTGTCTTCCAGTTTACAATGAAAAAGATTTGTGTGAATTTTTAGTCTTGGCATGTGAATAGACTTTACTTGTAACGTTATTTGTTAAGACATTGTTGTCTTTGTGAGTGTATTCTGCGCGAAATTTAATGTTATATGCATGAACATTATTTTGCTTAGTACGTCTTTAGTTCCACTCTGTCAGTGGACTTCATGCTTATGGTAATTGCTATGGCTTCACTGACAAGTTGTCTCTAGATGCGATTTTGTGTAGTTCCTTTTTCTTTGATGGCTGTGATCTGTTTTGTATTTGCTGTGTTTATCGAAGGAACTTGTTACAGTTGAACCATCGATAGGGTATGCGCGCTATGCAACATGTATTGATCTCAGTTATGCTACGCTTGTTCAGAAGTAGCTACTAACTAGTGTTGCCATAAAGGACAATCCTATGGCTAAAGGCATGGCTCGGCACCTTGTTTACAGCCCATCTGCTAACGGTAAAGGTAGTCGAAAGTGTGTCGCAAGCCGAAGAACGAGCAAGTGTGCTTATGTTACGGGTGCGATTGCCGCGTTTATGTTACACGGGAATATAAAATCTTCGGAGGCGCTATTCTGTCTACACACCAGCCTACCACGAACCGCTATTCTTACAAGCAACAAACCCTGTTCGGTATTCTCCCTCCGGGACTCCATCGAAGAGGGTGGCAATAAACAGTCCCTTTACTACCACTACAGTCTCGGTAGGCCAGTGAATTCTGCATGCTGTGTGCACGGTACAATGTAAACCATCGCGAGTAGATGGGCACTATCGACGTTACACCAGGGTGGAAAATCTCGCCAGCGGTGTATTACTGTCGTCTCCGCAGATCGGCTTTTCCACATCCCTTGGGAGCAGCCGAAAGGGGCGGGAGCGCGGTGTATGGTGATGTCGGTGTGGTAAGGCCATGACTTGAGATTTGCCTTGGTCCTACTCCACAATGAACGCAACACAATAGTCCTCGTGAGGCAACGCTATTCTCCCATGTTGACCTGGCAGCTCTCAGCCACTGTGTGCTGACATGACTTCGCTAATTTTTATCAGTGGGCCTACAAACAATCGCCTTACCATTTGCGAGAACCATTGCGCCGGACATATTTCAATAAAGGCTGCTTTTTCATGAAAGCATTGCAGTGTTACTAGCCTATCGTACGAGTAACGTCCACGGAAATGCGGATTAGTGTCTCTGCACAACAAGAGCTAGCCGTGTGTTGTTCCTTTCACAAGAGTACGCATTGCTACTTTTGAATTGTGCCAATAGCACTTGAGACCTCAACACTCAGCATACGAAAGAAACAGCGTCAGAGGCATCGCGTAGCTGTCTGGTGAGCCTGGTGCTCTGGTGAGCCTCAAGCTACTTGAAGTGGAATAGGGCGGATAAAAGAATAGAGAAAGAACAAGAAAAGAGTATGTTGAAAAGGAATGCGTGGACATATATTCTGGAGTTGTACTAGGAACTGAGCTAGCATGTTTAAATCTTTGCTGTATTTTGCGGCGGATCTTTCTGCTAATCCGCTCGTACCACTGGCTTACTTTAAAAACCCAGAACTTTAAGACGATCACAGCGTATTTCTTGGCTTTTTATTTGCCAGGCCCTTTTGCTATGTGCCAAAGACCTGATGAGCGACTACCTCGCACATACCAAAGATACCTCATTATGCTCTATTTTAATCAAGGCTCAGCGCGCTGAATTCGAGGCAGCGAAAACCTTTTTAGCCTTCCAGATATCTGCGCATAAATCTGCATATGTCGGTGCCCATTGAAGTCACTTTTTCTTCAACGGCGGACTCGAAGGCACCATACCTTATTCAAGCCAAAACAGAGCTAGTCAATGCATGAAACATATTCAGTCCAGTTTTATAGAACAGTCACTTCTGGTTAGATTAACAATATTGACGCACATAGTTCGACTTCCATTCAAAGAAAGGAACGCGAAATAAGCACGCGTCTTGACAAATAGAGACGTACGGAAGGGCACGAAAGGGCAGAGCCTCGTCGGCAAAATCAGACGGCTGCAAGGAAGGTCACTTCAAATATCGCAAGCCTCTGGCAGGAAAGTCGCGTTTGTGCCTGCTTTTTGAGCCGCACATCCCCGCAGGTTGAAGCTGACGCAGCGATCGCATTTCCACTGCCTGTCATAAATTCTCTCTCTCTCTCTTTTTTTTTTTGCGATTTCGTTGCGATTGGCATGGTTGTTTACTATCGCGTGTTCTCTATTCTCGGCAGAACGGCTGTCTTTCCAGCTCTTTTTTGAATGGAACGTCTCTTACTCCGAAGAAGACCACAATTATACGTTTTAGGGCGAAGCACCTTAGGGTTGAGGCTTGTCGTCCACGTCACGGTGTCCGTTGTTACGGGGAAATTCGTGGTTAGCAAAAGAGGTTAACAAGAACAAAATAAAATGGCTGTTAACTAGCAACAAAATAAATGGCTGTTAACTAGCACAAAATAAGCGCCACAACACCGTAAAAACACCTACATTTAAGCACCAATAAATCAGAGCATATGAGGAAAAAAGGTTTAACAATAGACTAATATCAATCATAATTGTGACGGAATAATAGAAAACACCTACAAGTACATACCCTTTATACTAGTGGGCGACTTCAACGTAGACATTATGTACCTTGGGACCTAGCTTTGTCGTCGACTCTTTATGTCACTTTATGTCACTCACTTTACATTATATGGGGCAACGCACGGGTAACGTACGGTTACTCAATCATACGATACCCAGAGCATCGCCCAGTCGTTATGATTCACATCGTGGAGATGCGTGTTTTTTTTGTTTTTTTACGTATCTCTCACCAAAGTTTTCAAGATGGTGTACTTACAATATTTGAACACGGCTTAGGTATAAAAATGAATATTTGAACAAGTTAGGCTACAATTCCTTGCTCCATTTAAGAATGTATTTCAGAAATCATACGCACCAGGTGAAATATTTTAGTTCCGCTTGCAGTCTTAACGTTTATAAGACACTTGTTGGGTTTCAGGAATTACATTTTTTGAATTATATCCTGATAGCACTATGGTGACTAGGACTGATGGAAATGTAACCAGAGCAGGCCTGACTGTATTGAGAAAACGTTAGCAGATACAGGAAAAAGAAGTGAACGCAAATAAAAAAGCATTTTTGATCGCTAGTGAGCAACACAATGAAAGGTTAAACGTTTAGTGCTCTATAAGTGCGGGCAATATAATGAAGTTCTTCGCCGGTAGGAACAGACGCTTGATTAACACAAATATTCTCACTCGTTCTAGTATGAAAGTTTCTAATGAGTTCACGCACATATGCACGCAGCTCTCGAAATTACTTCATGTAAGTAGGACGGAGGCGAGGGACTTAATATAGCGCAGCTTTTGAAAGACATTCGCAACTTTTAATATCCAATGGGAAAGACAGGGAACTGGCCTGTCTTGCGTTCTTACGTGCTAATTTCGTTGCTCTCGTTTTTTTTTTTTGGGGGGGGGGGGGGGCATTTGGCAACATGCTTGCTCAAAAGCCATTGCGAACACAGTGATTGGGGGGACTTGTGGAACTGGCACACGAAGTATGCCATGTACTTCCACTATAGATAGCTTTAGTTCATGTATAAAAAAATTCGAAGTTATTAAGAGTTTTCTAATCTTGGGCGCCGAAAAACGTTCGTTTCAAGACATCCTGGTAACAGCGCCAAATGTTCAGGAAGTCATTTTGCGAAGTGCCCTGCTAGCAGCTCCTATGCTGCACAGGAAATTACAGTGCGGCAGATACGACCGCTAATGTGTGTTCCGCTGTGTAGTATATAGTCTTTCCATGCAAACGTCTTCAAAGCCACGTAGCCGAGCTCTATATAAAGCCATTTGTTCGCTCAGAGGGATTTGTTGCGTTCGATTTAGCGAGCGCTGTTCAAGCTCGCGGTGATGAAACGTGCCCAGCTTCGCGATGAATAATGGATCAGCATCTGAGATCAAATCGCAAGGCTACTTTTGCTGCGATGTTATTTGTCGCAAGATTTTTGTCACATTCTCTGTTATGGCACTGTGAGACAACGCTGTGACCTTGCCTGCGCCACCTCTCATTATCAAAACAGAACTGGCCCATTGATTCTGTGCTTTCAGTAAGCATAAAGTATATATATATATATATATATATATATATATATATATATATATATATATATATATATATATATATATATATATATATATATATATATATATATATATATATATATATATATATATATATATATATATATATATATATATAGAGAGAGAGAGAGAGACTGTGAATAGACTGTCTTCGCCTGCAGTAACACAGATATGAATTGGGATATACGCTTCTAAAGAGCCTTATTCGTAACCGTTTCAGTAAGAACCCTGTTTCTTGGAGGTGTACTGACAAAATTTCGCGCGTGAGGTAGATTGCTGGGATCGATTATCGTGAACCTGTGTATATCATCTACCATATATGAGCAGAGAATACAGCTCGGAAGGTAATTTATTTGAATTTTGAAGTTCGCGTGCCTGATTCAGCGCTATACGCTGCATCTCGCGACCTTTCAGATCACCGAAAGTGTCCGAAAAGGGACACGAAAACTTTCGCGACGTCACCACTGGGGTCGAGCTCCGAGATTCCCCGCTAAATCACGCTGTCATTGTCGCCATTGCACATTTATCGTGCTTGCGCCATCAGACCGCTATTCGGTGGCAGCTCGCGAGCCCGTGCCAGCGGCGAACGTGCGCAAGCCTCAAGAGAGACTTTGCCACGAAGTGAAGACGATGACGGCAACGACATCGCGCTGCAGGTGCCACATGCGAAAGACAGCGCGGGAGGGCGCCAGATTTATGTGTGCCGGTCCACATGTTACACAGCGTTAGTTGCACACGGTGGCTTGTCGATCTCGTAGCCTTCGCAAACCGCAACTGATAATATTCGGTACTAAACCGACTGTAAATAGCCATCTGTGGCACGCCGCAGCAAGCGATGTGCCGTGTTATGACTAATACACCTTCAACAATATCTCGCCGCAAAAAAAATGCCATAGAAGAATTTTCGCTTCAGTACCTCTTTCACTAATTCCTAGCAAAAATAGCTGGAATATTAGTTCGGAACTTCATCATCGCATACCATCAGAAATCAAGAAAAATTTTGTTGTGTAATGCACAATGAAAAATGCTTAGAATGATTTTCTGCTTGACAATAGAAGGCATAGCATTTGCGTCCGCATAGTGTGCATCACCGCGCAGAAGCACTGAGCCGAAGTTTCGTGCGTGCCTTTCTCGGCGCGGCAAGCCATTTGGAAGACACCGCATTTAAGCTTTCGAAGAAGTATGACTCGCCCGCCAGCCCATTCGGAGCATTATCTTCAGTAAACCGGCACAGAAATGCCTTATACACACGCCATTGCGGGCGCAATTATTGAAGCGATAAATCCATGGCTTCCTTCCCTAGTACGGCTGCCGAGGACGACGTCCACATACGAGCTATACTTAGGCGAGAGCCACGATCATCTGTCGTCGTTAGCGTTGACGACTCTATCATGTTGCTTGAGTGCTACCGAGAGCAATAAGCGGAGTACTGATACATCATTCCCGTTTATTTCTGTGTGACGTGGTTGCACGTTTTCTGATATATAAGATGGGCTGCCACATGATGAGGATGCTTCAAAAGAATAAATAATAACAATTAAAGATCGTTCGCATAAAACTGGAGCAGAAAAATGTCTGCCAGAGCAAACAGAGGTCTTTCTGACACACATTTTCTTCGTCATGCGTTTTTGTCATTGATAGTATCTTCAGACTATGTCGTAGAGTGTTTCCCCGTATTATTATTGCTTTTCTATTTGAACAAATCGAGTAAACACTTACAGTATTAAATTTATTATTTTTATTTACTAGAGTTCGTGCCTATATAAAAAAAAATGAGAAAGATACGTTGACATCTGTGTGGTAATTTGCTATAAATACATCAAACAGCACCTTAGGCGTTTTAAGAAATATCACGTAGACGTGAAATCATCGTTAACTGTAGCGCTGAAAATACACAGGGAAGGAAGACAAATGGGAGAGGCCTACCAGAATGGGTTCACTTTCAAATGGTACTTGTTCATAAGTGTTTTTTTACCATTCAGATGCTATATTTTCTAACGATATTCCCAGCGTCAAGATTGACCCAAGCTTTCTCTCATAGACAAATCTACAGTAGAAGCTTTTTGTAAATATGGGCCATGACTTGCTACTCGGCACGGCGAAGAAAAGAAATGAGATTTAGAGAGTTCGCAATTTTGAAATACGGGTTTTTAAGTTGGCCCAGGACTTTCCATACATGCATTTTTTTCAAACAACACAACCAGAGTACATTATTAAGTCCTGTTCTAATAAGAACGATTCCATGAAACGTCTATGTATATTGTTGAGACGGCGCGGAAAGCTTGAACTTAGCCGCGCAAGCCTTGATATACAACGAAACTGGACGATTCTGAATACCTACTTATCTGGCAGCGCCGAGGTCGTTTCTAGGTCTCAGATAGGTGGTGCAAGTCGTTTCTAAATTGCTTCTATGTCGTTGCATGGCTTTAGCTAGGTGATCCTATAGGTCGTTTCTACATTGATTCCCAGATGGTGGTCATTGATTCCGTGGTGGTCAGCACCACTGACCATCTCGCAGGAAATTTACTACTAGCAAGCAATTTTTTAAATGGGTCCAATATATTTTTTGTCACCTTTTCTCACCATTTTTCTTCGTATGGTATGTTAGAAACATCCGGGTAACATTTGCGTCTATCTTAGGTTAGGTACTAAGGCCCCTTGTTAGTAGTTACAAAGTAGCGTAGAGGCAGGCTCCTGTTCTCCAGATGACGGCTTCTACCATTGTGACCTTCTTACGCAGACCTGGATAATAACTTCATGGAATTATCTGTGGGAATAACGGACGTATACATTTGCTCGTGCTGCATCCTGTGCCGCTAGGTTCCTTTGCAGAGATGCATGGGGTGGTGTCCAGAGGGCATAAACGTAACTGACGTGGGCGTCTTTTATGGCTCTGAACTTGCTCTGACTATCGTTGCGTGGCTGGTGCTTCCTTTCTGTAACATTCAGCAGACCTCTTGCGAGTCTGTCGCAATAGTGCCGCGTAACCCAACGTGATTTTCAGAGCTGCCGTCGTTTCTTCCGCTCCAGTGATGTCTGTCTGGAGCATGTAGTGTTGCGGCCGAGGTCTCCGTGTTCGTCAGTTGCGATTATTGACGTATATGTCTTGGCCCTTCCACATTACCCCATTCGGGATACGATTAGTTTATTGCGTAGTGTTTTAACGCAAAGCAGATGGATGAAACAACAACGCGAAGAAAATATACTAGTTCCGGCGCAGTTCTGATTTTCTCAGCAGGCAAGTTGATTGTCTTTGTGTTATTATAATTTTTTTTGCAAATATAGACTTATGAAACAATCTTGTAGGAGAATATAGAGAATAATTGTAGTAGCAGTATTAGTAGAGCACGAACAAAAGCATTGTGCATGCAAAAGAAAGCGCGATGTTTTCTATGAAGAAGAGGGAAAATTTTGAAAAGTTATCTCTTTATTGCCGTTGTTTTCTATTGTTTAGAAGAACAGAGCGTTGGGCGAGTTGGTATTGCATTGTCAATGGCATTTGCGCCGAAAGCAGGAATACGAAGGGGAGAAACCACAAGACAAGCGCAGACTAAGAACTGAAGGTTTATTGTCAGAAATACATACATAAATAGAAAAGGCGAAGACACGTGGTTAAGATCACAGGTTGGCGGTTAGACACAGAAGAAGCGGTCGTGTTGTTAAGTGTTCTTCTGTGTCCTTCGTCTTTTGCTCTCTTTTAAAATGAATGCATACATGCATGCATCCCCTGATGCACGCGCGTATGACGCCCAGATAAGAAGTTACTGGGATGGCAACTCTATGTTTCGATAATGTCACTGACTGCATGAGTGCATCTGCCACACGCCATTTACAATGTTCTTTACTTGTAGCGCAACATAAAAACTGGTGCATAAATACCTAAGCAATATTAAAGAATCTAGAAAGGAATTTGATTGTTTTTGAGTATTTTCACCTATTTCAGTTTGTTGAGGACATCAAAAAATTGGGAGACCCTTAAGGTTCGTCTTTAGGAGTTGAACGTTATGGCGATATCCTGTCCCTAGTGCGTACTTCAACCACTTAGTGCTGCGGAACTAGCTGCTCGGCGCACTGCACTTTGTTTGGTCACTCGGGAACCACCTCAACAATGGTCGATCTTCAGCGACTCCAAGGCAGCCCTACAATCTGTGCTATCAGCAATGCGTCGCGGGCCATACGAACAGCTGGTATTTGAAATTCGATGTCTTCTTCATACAGCCCATGAGAAAGTGCACCACGTGACGTTTCAGTGGCTTCCTAGTCATTGCGGCGTCATAGGAAACGAACACGACGATAATGCCGCTCGGAAAGCTCTTGAAGGCGCACAGGAAGACACGATACCACTTTCAAGGTCTGACGCGGCCAGCAGTCTTCGAAAGCTTGCACAGGAGATCACGCTCTCTTTATGGCGCCCACCAAGCAATCAGACCAACCGGACCAATCGTCAACACCGCCTGTGCTCTTTGATGGATCTCTATATGCCAACCGGACTCCGCCGAAGTGATGCCACACTGCTTTGTCGTTTATGGTTAGGTGTGGCTTTCACGAAGTCTTATTCCTTTCGCATTGGGATGGCCGACGATGCTCTCTGCGATGCCTGTCGTTGCGAGGAGACGCTGCGCCACATCCTGTGTGACTGTCCGCTATATGATGTTCAGAGACAGTCACTGGCGTCCGTTCTAGCGGACCGTGACAATAGACAAATGTCTGTTGAATCTATTCTTGAATGTCGTTCACAGACGGACATCGCAGCTGAAGGTGACGAAGGAAGTACTGAGGTTTCTAAGAAAAACGAACTTGGACAAGGGGCTCTGATAGCGATGCTGCGTACCACACCAGCGTGATGGACTGTCAATGACTGCTTGTTTGTGTGTGTGCTGTGTTATGTGTATTTCTCTCTCTTTCCACTCTTTCCCCTCTCTCTCTCAATCTCCCCCCATCCCCTTCCCACGTGCAGGGTAGCAAACCGGTTATCCTGGACTGGTTAACCTCCCTGCCTTTCCTTCTCTACCATTTCCTATATATAGTGCATACTATGTAATGGGTAGCATGCTTCCAACCACGAGCAATTACGCGCATGAAATGTTTTTGAACTTGATATGCACCCACTAGGTGGTCATAAAGGGACCCTGAAACGGTTCTGACGATTTTGTACAAACACATTGGGCCAGTAGGCCAAGTCCTAAGGCTCATTTACAGACTAATTTAAGCTCTCCGCTTACACTGTGTAATTTATTACAACGCTATAAAGCCGCGAATCGCTGCAGATCACTGCGGCTCAGCCCAACGTGTATTCAACCGCCCCTTGCGAGTACGACATGCAGTGTCCGCACGACGTCATTGGGGCTGCTGGCGACGTCATTGGGGCTGCGGTGTGCGCGCACGAAAAATTGGCTGGCAGGGTGGCGGCACCTGTCGGAGCAGATATCAACCACTCCGCGACGTCTCTGTTGCCAGACGGCGTGCGTGCTGCCGGGCGCACTGGGTTATGGTCTCCGAGATGCACGCAACCTGTCGGCGTGCAATCTCGGAGGTGATCACTGGGCGTAACTCAAATCGTCGAGTGTGCTCACGTGAACTCTGCGATCGTCCAGCGATGCCAGCGTGTCTCATGAGTTGAGGAGGCAAGGCAGGGGTGAGAAGGAGGGTATGCTATAATTGTCCGTAGCCGCCTTGGTACACGGCGTGCCGCTAAATTTGTGGTGCCAATGGTTCGATGATACGCTAGTCTAAAGGCTGACAAAGCTTCAAATAACCGTTTCAGGGTCCCTTTAAGGGAATATGCGCCGTAACGTGTGTGCATTTTGTAATGGGTGGCCGGCTTTCAACCACGATGTCGTTATGATATTTACATGTTGCGACGCCCGATGGCAATGTACGCTTGTACCACGCAATATTACTGCGATATTACATGTTGTATTGTAACACCTGTAACAGGACGCCTGTGTTTGTAGAGCATGAAAGTCACCTTCACTGCATTCGAAGCAGAGGAAGTTATATTCCCTGTATTTCCAACAAGACGCGTGGCTGTGTGGTAGAAAACGTGCTTGCGCGCTGACGGCCTGGGTTCTATCCCAACTCGGACCCGGAACATTTTGTTATTTATTTATTTTGCACCTTTCTCGGTTTTTCGGTCACGGTCAAGTTGATGATTTTTCGCTCACAACCAACGACGCCGACGCCAACGCAGCGATTTCTGCTAAACGAGGTCTTTAACGCTATCGCGTTAATATGAATGAAATTAGTCAAGCAAGAAGTGGCCGGCCCAATCTTATTTTTTTTAATGCTTTTCGCGTACTCCATTTAACATTGAGATGGTCCTTAATGCCGAAGTAGTGCCATTACTGTATACACGATTGAGCCGTGCAAACCTTCGTTCTAAAACCAGAACTTAGGTAAGCATACTGGACGCACAATAGTTATAAGAAAATGAGAAAGGCACGCAAAATATAACATGAAGGAATAACTCTGGGCTTTACAGGAACATGAATGATCAGGGCTTTACTTCAAGCTCCCAACTACATAAAAAGAGCTCATAGCTCATTTATGCGCATAGTGACAGCCGCTTCAACGACGAAAGCTGTATATAGTCAGGATTCCTAAATCATTACTGAGAGTGCGACTTTTCTACGAAAGAACCAAAAACCAAAAAGGGGTGATAAAGTGGCTGCCTAGTTTCGCTAAAAAAAAAGCTTTCAACGGCGTTGCGCGACCGGTAGATAATCAATATCTTTCAGAGCTTTTACACCGAGAGAACAGCAATAACACAGCTGTTGGAACGCGAATGAAAAGCTAAAGCAGCGCAAAGCTAAAACTGAAAGTAAGGTACCAAATTGTGATAGCCTTTCCGCACGTAAGCCCAGATACTTGGGAATTGTCTGCTGAGAGAAAGTTGGGCTCGTATGAGAGCGAATTAAAGCGCAATGACACGATCGGTGCTCGCAATGTGCGCTTTGCTAGGTAATTGTCATTATTGCCGAAAGCGGCACGTGGCGCCGCGGCGCGGTCCTTATTTATGCTAAACGTCACCCGATATAAGACAACTTTTACTAGAACACTGGGCCTATTTTCTCTCAAGCATAGCTTCTATGCTATAGTCAGTTCAAGTTATAAAATTACACTAAAGCATGAGCTACACTGTACACAATTTTTTGTAAATGAAAAACAAGTCGCTCGAAATTTACCAGAAATGTTATTGGGACGGAAGAAATGTCTGTCATGACTCCGTAATTCACTAGAAGGTCATAACATGATAAGCATAAACGAGTATGAATATTGCATCAACTGGGACATCTTTTTTTACTGTAAACTGAACGGCGCACATATTGGTTCCAAGTGAATATGTCATTGAAAGTGACTGGACACAATTGTATGGTACAATATAGGTGAAAGAGCAACATTTTCATTATACAACAAAATGGCCGCAAGAAATATGTAAAAAAAGAACTGACACAAGAGAACTTACTTATCCACACTGTCCCTGTTTGCTACGAGTTCTGCAGCGATAAATTAGTGAATCTGCACGACATCTAGCGCCTAAAGTCAGCAATGTATAATGCCGTACGACTAAATACTGAGTCTTCCTAACAGAAAGCCCGGTTCATTGTCTGTTATTGCACTTGGCAAAGCTTTCCTGGAACAAATGCTCAAGCTTCAGCAATAAATCATTGCAGTAATTTACGTTGGTAAGTTAGCGTCCTCCAACGTGCTAACGTAACATCTCGGTCGCCCAGTGAGAATTTATGCTCGACTGTCACGATGCATCACCATTATGGCAATCCCGCTTGCTCTGGTTAATTTAACTGCTCCTCATGTTTTTTTTCCCAAGGGACTACTTATTATTGCAGCGACAAAAATATATGACTGCTTCTTTCACTTCCTAACCTATCTCCTCTCGTTCTGATAAAGATTTTCCCCTATGCTGTTTACTATGGGATAATTTCTCTTTGTGCAAGACCAGCGCTCACGAGAGCTGAGTCAGCAGGTCGACAGTAGACTTGCCTCATATATCAAAGAGGACCGTGCTTGTATGTCATGGTGAAATGGCACGAAGACTCGTATTCTTTGAAGACTGGTTTCAAAGTTTTCCTAATGAAACAGGTTGCTTCATGTACAAATTAGGCCGTTCCCCTCATGTCATATATCAGGGAAGTAAGGTAACTGCAAATTCTTCAAAAGCTGGTTGAAAGTGGAAGTTGAAGTTGAGCTTACTTGTGTTTCCACCCTGTGAATGACATACGTGGTAGCTCACGTGAGACGCGACATCTCAGTAATTGGAGATTGACTTTTTTAACGGATTGCATTGTTACTAGCAATGAGAGAGCAAGAGAGAAAGCAATGGAACCATGTGTTACCTAAAGGCTCAAAATCATTACCTCAACGTTTGTCATCATGTTTTAGTATCTGCCGCAATGGGCTACATAATATGCATACATGTGTGCCAAACGGATACAGAGACAAAGCTTGCTATTAGACGGGGAAGCTTTTTATTTTCGTTTCATTGGCAGGTAAGATGGCACCATGCTTTACCGCTCTGCTTGTTCTCTCAATTGAAGGGATGAAACTACGTACCTACACAGAAAAAGGTCCTAACGTGTAAAGCACCAAGTACCTACGAGCTTGCTTTGAGTGAGTCCGTGCACCTCTGTGTGGTAGCGTTATTTGTGTGGCACTAGTTAGTGCGGCCACGTTCGCACACCGTTAATGTTTCCGCACTTCTGTCCACGCTCCAAACACCGCAAGAGAAACAAAAACAATGCCGCGCCACGTCTTTCTTTTTTGCGTCATCAGCGTTTTTAAGCAAGTAATACATGTCAGATGCAGCAGTAACTATTAGATGTAACTATTCTAAGGAGAAATACGTCATAAAATTTAAGCCATTCCATGCTACGAGTCTATTGCATCTAACGTGGCTTACATGGGAGCAATAGCACTGTATTTTATATGCAAGAGTCTCCGATTATTTATTTAATTGAACAAAATAAAGCTAGAGAGAATTGGGGAAAATATCTTGGTTGTTATCTCTGGGTACTTAACACCTACCGGATAAGCAGTGTGTAGGTCAAGTAATCAGCTCATTTTTTGTACCCTATTACACACCTCTAAACTATTCAATCTCATGCCTCATTTTACAGTCTGCCATAAGGCAGGGAAGGCGCGTGGTGCACTCAATGCAGCTCGGGCTCGAGTTTCTTAAGAGGTGATGTCACTCCTACCTTAAAACATGCGAAATGAACTTGAAAACGGAAGGGTCGTTGAGCAATTCTTGGTTTACGAGGCACGTGAAGCGAATGTATTCACACAATATTGAAGGAAAAGCGAGCGCTAAACTTGAATCTTACATCATATATCGTAAAGATCAGTTCAATGCAACGGGATAACTTTCATGTGGTATAGAGTACAATACATCATTACTGAGAGTGCGACATTGCTACGAAAAAAAAAACCTCGTTTGTACCTCGTTCTCTTTACCGCAACAATATAAAAAAAGAAACGTCCTTCCATAATTAAAATAATCGGGTCCACATCCTATTATAAAGCATGTCGAGGTACAAAAAAAAAAAGACATCGTAGGAATGTCGCGCCTAAATTGTGGCATCTGCATAACAAAGGCAGTGTAAAATGACCCTTATGTTGTCATGGCAAGAAGCCTTCCTGAAAAGATGGCACGCACTTTGTTTCACGTGCGTCTGTGTTGAATTGCCTGCGCTACTTTGTTACAAGCACCTTACTGCAAGACGTAAAAAGTTGTAAGTTAATACCAAGCTGCATATAATTCAACCTGAGGTGGTACCACTCGTGTCCGCCATATGACATGCCGCAGCGGAAGCCAAGTAATGCGAGCATGTAGGTGTGTACCGTCTGTCTGTTAGTTCGAGTTAACTGGTAGCCTGCTACGGTGCGATCGGACAGATGATAACTGTGTATTCTTGTATGTATACGAGTCCAAAGTAGTGTTAGTTACCTCATAGGATTAAGGTCATATGAATCATTGTTATCTGTACCAATAAAATCTCCATGTGTGCCCTCCCACTAACGATAAGCAGTTTATCAATAAAATATCGGATAACTGTCGGCCGTTGTACCCCTTTTTTCACTGAGATTATATTTTACGATTTCTTCATGTCATTGTATTGTCTGATAGTGCTCGACATTGACAGAGAAGTAGTCGATTTAGTTTTACGATTTGTCTTTGTAAGCAATAGAACAAACGCATGTTTGGTCTCTATTCCTTGCGTGCTGTCCATATTACCCATTGTCCTTCTTCGAAGCAGTGGAACGTTATAACAAAGTTTCTGCAACACCGAACTTCAAAGAACCTTTGGTTCTTGACACCATGAATAGCCGAGCGAACAAAGCTTTTCTTGTGCGCTCCTTTCACACCACAATGAAGTTGGCCAAAAGGAGCCACTGTGAGCACGAAAAGAGAGGCCTCTCAGGTTTTAATGACCCGTCCTTAAAGAAAGTTGCTGGTGCAACCACTGTCCCTCTCCGGCGTTTTTTCTCTCTTTGTTTCCACGCACAGGGCTCGGCGCATTGATCGGAGTTGTCACTGCTGCGGAAACCAGGAGCAATTCAGGCACTTCGCATTTTTCTGTTTCGTTTCTTTTTGTAACACTCCTTACAAGACAGGCGGCTGTTAAAATGTTTTCTATCGCGGCTAAAATGAACGACCGATCATATACGAAGCTGATCTTATACGTCACTGTGATACAAAAGCCTTCTGGAATATCTCGGTAAAGATGTGCCAGATTAGTGGCTGAGACTGAAGACGTGGATAGGGTTATCCACGACTTCTTCATGAAATATAGTCCTGCTCTGAACTGTGACCTGAATCTTCAATAGGAGCACCATTTTATTTTCTTTTATAGATTTACGCCCCAGTTTGATTAGAGCCGTGCGCAGCGGAAATGGTGCATCAATGGTGTATGTAATGGGAGTTCGATGGCACCGTGTAAATTCCCAACCTCAATGTTTTAAGAAGTACCTCACCATCACAGTTTAGTAGAACACATATTTTATAGTTGTGTTTTTTTTTTCATTTATTTATTCCCTTATTTATCAGTACCCACAGCCCCCCTCATACGTATTGCAGTATGGGGGGAAATACATAAGGGCGAAAAACTTCGTTTTCTAGATAAAGATGGTTGCTTGTAGCTTGATAGTTTCCCTTTCAGTGGATTGCAGTACTGCCTGTAACGCATGCTCCGTAGTGCCTATGTGGATGCATTTTCTTGGAAAATAAATTAGATGTTAGCCTCCCACCCCACCTCTTCCTTTGTATACTTCCTACTTCACAATTGTTTTTGTGCTTGCTCTTCGCTGCTGGCATTCCGCACAAAGCAGTATGTAACGACTCGCTCACGAACCACATCATTGAATTGTTTAGACCAGGGGTCTCAAACTCGCCTCAGCCAGCAAGCCACACTCACGAAATTTAGTCCCAAAGGAGCCGGTAAAGTGAAGAAGCTTGAAGAAAAAAAAAAGGGGGGGGGGGAGGGGGGGTTGAACGAAATGCCGCCTAGCACTGCCATTTGGAAGAACGCACATTCCCGCATCTCATTATATATGGATCGTTACTGAAGAGTATTTGGCGTGAGGGTTTAAGAAACATATAAATAGTGATCTCTAGAATGACTCAAATCGGGACGTCGATTCCGAGAAATAGATATTTTGTTCCACGGTTATGTACCAGCACATGGTCATCTGAAAGGAAGCCTCACGAAACAGAAAAAAAATGCCCCCCACCTCCCCGAAGGGAATCGTGAGGAAATGCGAATGCATTTCGCGCGCGCTTCTCCATTTATATATGGTGGTTGTGGTTCGAAGAAGGAAAAGGCGCCTAATTTTCTGCAGCCCGGTCGGGAGCACGGCGCGGCGCCTGTATTTTATTTTTATCGCGGGAGCTCCGCCGAGCTCCCGCGATGCGAGTGCCCTCACGCACCAGAGCGCGCTTCTCCTCTCCACTCACTCTCCGCTACTCCGCCCGCACCACCTGCTGCGGTTGCTAGGGGCGAGGATAAGCGCGCGCACCCGCAGCTGTTGCTATGGGAGAGGGAGTGAGACGGAGAGATAACACTTGCCGGCGCGCGGACACCGCCGCCAGACAACACCGCACAACGCCGGATGCCTGACATAGCCCGACTAAGAAATGCATTCACATTTAAAAAAATTGCCTGAGACCATTTCCTATTTCTGTAGCTTACCCGAACAAAGCGTTACTAATCGCAATAGGCGAGTAAATAATGGGAATGTCATTTACCAAAGGCACAAACATTTTGTTTGTTGTGAAGCCGCGAGCAGCTAGCGATACGTCCGCGAGCCGTATGAGGCCGGCGGGCCGCGTTTTTGAGACCCCTGGTTTAGACTAACCCTGTGCTGTATTCTGCCGTCTTACTGATAGCTCGTGGGCAGTTGAACAGGGCACTGCTGGTGTGCCATTTCTTCAGTCTAAAGTAAAGACCGCCACGGTGGTCTAGTGGTTAAGGCACTCGACTGCTGACCCACAGGTCGCGGCATTCTTCGTTGTTCTTCGTTGAAGACATCGTCCTGCGTCATGGCGCACCACAGGTCCTCATCCACGACAGAGGTACGGCCTTTACTGCCGGAGCTAACTCAGGCGGTTTTGAGATACAGCCAAACAAGCCAGCAGTGGATCACCGCCTACCACCCACAGACCAACGGCCTCACCGTGCGTCTAAACAAGACCAGCGCCGACATGCTGGCTACGTACGTCAACGTCGAGCACAAGACGTGGGATGCCATCCTTCCGTACGTGACCTTCGCATACAACACGGCAGTGCAAGAAACGACGCAGATGTCGCCGTACAAGCTGGTCTACGGAAGGATCCCGCAACGACGCTCGACTCAATGCTGCCAGCTACCACCGACGAAGACAATCTCGACGTCGCCACTTATTTGCAGCGTGCCGACGAAGCTCGACAGCTTGCCCTCCCGCGTATCAAGAACCAGCAGAGAATCGACAGCCGTCACTAAAATCTTCGGCGACGCCACATGGAGTACAAGCCCGGTGACCGTGCATGGGTCTGGACCCGATACGCCGACATGGACTTAGCGAAAAACTTCTGCGACGGTGCTTCGGACCGTATAGGGTACTTCGACGTATCGGTGCACTCGACTACGAGGTTGTCCCCGACGGCATCATGAACTCTCAGCGACGCCGGGCACGTCCCGAGGTCGTGCATGTGGTGCGCCTTAAACCGTTCTACGCGCGTTAAGGAACAAGTGGACTCAAGTTTTTACTTGCTTTTTTGTTGTCATTGATTGTTGCACGCATTTTTGTACCAAGTTCTGTTTTAAGCATCGTAGTTTTGACTCTTAGAACATCGTATATTAATTTTATGAACTCTTCCTCAGCTAAGGAAACAACGCCATGACCACTGAGACCCTAGTTATCTTCAACAAGGGGGGCATTTGAATATTTATGGCACAAAAGAATTGTATAATATGAAATACTTCTTCCTATACTACATGTGGATAAAAATACTGATTAGAGTGCGTATTAAATTACCCTAAAACAACGCGAAATCTAGTGTAATACCGGTGTCACACAGTGCACTACTAATCACGATCAAGCACGATCGGGATTAAATTTCTCAACAGTGATTGGCTCGTTTTTGCACCTCGAGTAAAGGAGCCAATCACAATTGAGACATTTGATCCGGGTCCACCCCAATCGCGATCAAAAGTGAACGTGTGACACCGGTACAAGACGAAATTAGCAGATATTCGAATATATTCTTACTCCTCACTAGTCTCATAATTCAAATTTTGTGGTCAAATATGTGGCTTTATTATAACAAAACAAGTGAAGCAGCAGTTTGGTACATATCTCTGAACATAATCAGCGCCTACAAATAACCGAAATATTGTGCATTTACGTACATCTATAATCAAAAACTGTCTGCATTCGAAAGACAAGTATGCTATAGCGAAAATGCTTATAAAACTCACTATGTGCCAAGATTCAATTTGCGCCCTAATGCTTTGCAATAGCCCTTTGAGGACTACACTGAACATTTCAAAGCAGTGGGCGCGGATTTCACCTATAGAAAAGCTGATTTTTGGTGTACTATAATTGATTTCAGTTTACGTCATAGTTACAGTACTACAGTTAAAACGAACAATTAATGTCTCCTGAGCTTTCCCTGGCCTAATTGTTTGTTGGATTCACGTGGGCGTGTCTAACAAGGGAACGAGACCCTCGGAAAAAAACTCCCCGTCTTTCATTATAAAGCATGAATAACACCGAATTTTTTCTAATGTTTGCACGTCAATAAAACATGGCCTATTTTATTGTTAATTTTAGTGTAATAGCAGTCATAATATTAACAGGATAGTATGCTTTTCCCGATATATTTTAATGCAAGTCGCCTTTATTTTAAGGAAAAATTCTTTGGAAATATAGACCAAATGGCCACGCACTGACATTACGTGTTGGATAAGTCGCGCTCTAATCAAGGGACGGAGAAGCCCTGCCGTGCTGAAAAATAATGCCGCCTTCCTTAAATTCTCCGCTTCCCGATGTAGATATATGTGCCCACCATCGTACATATACCATGCCTGCAGTTCAAAGGACACTTTGCGTGAGCTACACCCGTGACACTGCAGTTAGTTTGATGAGGTGGCAATTTCCCTGAATGGACTTTCACAGATTTTGAAAGATCTAATTAACAGTGTCGGCTGTCATCCCCGTGGTTTTACGCGCTCATGCGCAGTATCGACATAGTTGACAATGTATACACTGTAGAACCATGTCAGCGTCTACGCGGTTCACGCTCGCAATGACTGATCAAGCGAGTACACATGTGAAGTCACGAACGCGTGGTACGCTATATCGTACCGGCCGCTGCTCAGGTCAATAGAGCGAACGCACGAGACATTAGCCGATAGCATAGAAGGACACTTGCGTCGTGAACAGTAGCCGCCATTCATAATTGTTATCGCTCTACCAGAATCTCTGTGACCCTCTTGTTCTCCTTGTGGCTCTTCGTGCAAGTTGTAACTCACGAGACACGCATACGGCGCAGCACGAACAGCGAAGGGAGAGCTTGTTGATGCTGGACCACGGTTGCTACATTAGGCCTCGGTGCTCAGCAAGACACGTTGTTTGAAGACGCGTCGGCACGTTTCGCCATCGTGCACAGAAGTTAAGGCAAGATTTATGAGATCAAACTTATCAGAAAGTTTCCAGAATTGAAAGTTCGGTGTAAAATGCATAAAGCCGACGAGAACGAACGGAGAACAAGTTTATGCGCACAAATAGGTGCTGAAACAGCCTCTATTAAGTGCATCATTAGGTTTCACCGAGTGGAGGCGCGTGAACATTAGGATAATGAAATGTCAGGGAGTGCTAAGCAAAGATAATTTGAAGCAAGTGTGAATTCATGAGAGCTAATTACACAGACGTGTAGGAACGATATTCTATGTCGGCTTGTGGAACCATCGAGCGAAGAAAAGTTTGGTGAATTAGTGCCGCCAATGACTTTGAGGGCGTGAACAGCCAACCTGTCTTCTATGAATAATAGAACTTTGCCATATAGTTTCGCAGGCTTGCCCTATGCAAATCAGTGACGCGAAATCAATACCCGTCTCTTTTTTTTTTCGAGAAAGGAAGCTCTGTTCTAGGACATCAATTAGTTGACGTCATCGGGGTGCACATTGCCTCATATCTGTAAGCGCACTTGCGCAAATCGGAAAGGCGGTTATTCCAGTGTGAGCCCCGGAGTGCCGACGTGCATATTCAACATCGCGTAATTGAATTTCCAGAAAATTGCATAGGCTAGGTTTGCTCAAACCTTAATTAACCTCTAAAGCTGTGCAGCATTGCCTTTGAGACACGTGCATATATTACGCTTCCTATCTTGTGAAGAACAATTATGCAATGTTACAAGTTTGTATAATATTCCGCGCGCTTTTTTTAGCTCAATCTCGAACTCGGAGAACTCAGGACAAGGCCAACTGGAGTGTCGGTACTCAACTAACAAAATCTATCTCTCTCTTCCATTTTTCACTCCCTCGCTGCCTCGCTACAACGTTACTAATTGTCTTTCCTAATCTCAGACTACAATCATCATCAGCACTGGAGGAGAAGGATGGAAATGGCAACTCCGATAGGTTTCCTTCCCTTTTCTTTTCTTACCGTGTCTCATCGGCACTAAATAACGCCACATAACGTGATTGACAAACGCAGTGCACATTGCACGAATGATTTCAACTACTCACGGAGCGCCAATTGCAAAAGTCAAACAATGAACGAGACAGCTGAATAATTATACGGTACGGCAGCCTTGCTTGCGACACTTGCACTGATAACACCGTAAACGACTATATCATTCAACATTTTCTACAATATCGATCCGCTGTGAGATTGCACGCCGTGTAACCACTCCAGCTTTACGGGAATATTTGCAAATACTAATGAATTCTTATAACCAAACCCCACTCGCTTGTGGCCACCCACACATCTCCACCACCAGCTTCACCCCTCTCATCATGCCGCCTTTTCAAACCCGACCGAAATATCGGCAGTGTCTGTATGAACACGTGGCAATAAAAATTCAGCCTTGGCTCTGACGCGGTACTGTATAGAAGAGGAGGTGTTGGCTCCTTTGTCCACCTCATCCCGCCGCTTCCTATAGAAGCCGTGTTCACTACAGGCTTTGAATGTTTCTTGCAAGCTCTAAGCTCGCGTAACTGAACGCTGATGTGGTTATGAAAATTTCGAAACTTTGAGCACCGCACTGCTTCCTCAGTGTTCGAAACGCGCCCACAGACGGCCTCTTTAAGCTTAATGGTAACATTCCGCGTGAAAGAACCCGCGTGCCGAATGGAATGCTGCAGTAGCCGAAGCCGAGGTGCACACTTTTATGTGGTTTTTCGTTAAAGAATATCTGCGTGGAAGGCTGCAGTCGGCTTTCAAAACAGCCGGTATTGTAGAAGAACTTACAACTTAAAAACAGGTGTCAGTTATTGAACGTCCTGACTATAGTACTACTTCATTCACAAGTTCATGGTGTGCCTCTGATTATATTCAGTTTCATGTTTCGTACATGAGCGCACGGCAGGTAAAGTTCGCAAACTGTGATATATTTACCCAATTATGTTTAAATATGACAGCACGGCAAAAAACGCATTTTCATGGAACAATTCAACGAAAACATTCCTATCATAGGTAGGTACGTGTGTCAACTAAAGGGGTTTGATGAGCACACTGTGAAAGAAAGAAATGCGGCCGAAATTCGGAGGAACGATTGAGGTGTAATAACTTGTGGCAGTTGTTGCACAAGACCGCGATTCGCGCACAGCTAGGGTATACAAAGGAGACCGCATTTTCGGCAGAACGACCAGGCTTTGTCGTAAACACAGACGTGACATGTAGAAAGGCAGATGCAGAACTCAGCAAATCGACTTTATTTTAATCGGAATCCGAATTGCCCCTGCCGCTTGGCACGCTTTCATGTCAACCGATCAAAGCGATAGCCTCAGATGCCTCGCAAAACGTGGAAAGTGACTGTCGTCGTCAACACGAGGGATGCACAAAATCATCATGCGATGTCGTCATCGGGACGTCACAGGTCTGCAAAATTTATTACGTCATAATGATGTGATATAAGGTGACATCGCATGATGACGTTCTCTGATGACGTCGTCGCTTGGCCGAAGCTGAGCCCATCACGAACGCACTTCAAAGCCACGTGAAATGCCGAAAGCTTTCATTGCCTCTGATTTCGGGGGCAATGCAAAGCCGCGTTGGGTGCAGAAAGTTTTCGGGCGAGAGGGGGGTGATCAATACTCCGGCTGAGAAGAAAAAAGATGGCTTTCACCTTCGAGTCGTTTTAGGCGAATGCATAAAGGACCCTACGACTGTTTTTTCCTTTCTGCGCGCGACGCGTATAGTAGACGCAATCAAACTTCTAAATGCGAATGCATTTCTTAGTCGGGCTTTGTCAGGCATCCGGCGTTGTGCGGCGCTGTCTGGCGGCGGTGTCCGCGCGCCGGCAGGTGTTATCTCTCCGCTCTCACTCCCTCTCCCATAGCAACAGCTGCAGGCGCGCGCGCTTATCCTCGCCCCTAGCAACCGCAGCAGGTGGTGCGGGCGGAGTAGCGGAGAGTGGAGACGAGAAGCGCGCTCTGGTGCGTGAGGGCGCTCGCATCGCGGGAGCTCGGCGGAGCTCCCGCGATAAAAAAAAAAAAGAAAAAACAGGCGCTGCGCCGTGCTCCCGACCGGGCTGCAGAAATTTGGCGCCTTTTCCTTCTTCGAACCACAACCACCATATATAAATGGAGTGAAGCGCGCGCGAAATGCATTCCCATTTCCTCCAGATTCCCTTCGGGGAGGTGGGGGGCATTTTTTTTAACAGGGCGCATGCGAGTGTGGCAACATGTTTCGAAGGGCATGTAGCCGGGGTGAAAATCGGGCATTTCGTTTAAACCACCAGGCGATGTATGGTGACACACGTGAACAGGCCCCTGTAGGGTCGCTGAAAGGCTATTTGATGGGGCCTCAAAAGTAGGCAGGTCCTGAAAACAATGTAATAATGAACCCAATTTCAGTGGCGAGACCGACTAAGCAGTTGCGCCCAATAGCGATCATAAAGAACTATGTATGTAGAGGTTTGCGTTCTTAAAAAAAATTACACCATCTCCCGCTAAAGGGTAACCATGTGTAGATGCGAAGCAGCAGGGCGCTAACGCTTACACTGACGGCAGCGTTGACTCTGGCGCTCATCGCAGCATTGCGCAGGAGAAAATCCTGGGGAGGGGCAAAGCACACAGTGATGGACCGGTGTTTCCTACTGGAACTAGCCAATCGCTGCTAATGGGCAATGAGAGACAGAAGACTCCGACTGGACACAGAGACCCGCACTCCGCTATTAGTTAACGCGCACGCTGCGGATTTTTATTGTTCAACAACGCGCAGGAGAAATCTCCCACCGGCACTACCTTGCAGGTCAAGATCCAGTGCCATATATACGGGGTGGCCAGTGAACGGTTGTGCAGCGCGAGCAGTCGGTTTTTTCAACCAAAAAACTCGCTAGCAGACGCTGCCTGCGTCGGCGTCGCGAGACGGGAGAGAGGGGGGAGCGTAGGAGAGGAGAGAGAGGGGGAAGGGACGCGCATGCGCAATGGTGGTGTAAACGCCGCGGGAGGGATGCCTAGAGAGGGAGGGGGGCGTAGGAGAGGAGAGAGAGCGGGAGGGGACGCTCATGCGCAGTGGGGATGTGGACGCCGCGGGAAGGGATACCTAGAGGAGAGAGGGGGGAGCGTAGGAGGGCAGAGGAGGCGACGCATGCGCAGTGAGGGTGTGGTCGCCGCGGGGAGGGATGCCTAGAGGAGAGAGAGAGGGGGGAGAGGAGGCTTTTTTATTTTTATTTTTTTAAAGGGTTTGCGCATGCGCAGTAAGGCTGGTCACGCCGCACACCACCACCACCACCACCGGATTGACCTTCGCCATAAGATGCTTGACATCTAAAAAAAAAAGGAATTGTACTCATTGGGACATATACTCCATACGCCGGGGATATTCAGATCATGTTGCAGCTCTCAGTGAAAAGGACACAGCAACTGTCACACAAGCATGTCAGATTGGGGCGATGCAATATATGCCAGCAAGAGGGTTCCTTTTCTTAGATTTTGTCAGGCTGAAAAGGAAATCTGTGGCGACATCGCGAGACCAAGGAAGACCTGGTGAGACGTGGCGAGATTTTGTGAAACGCTGTAGGACCTTACTGAAGAATTATTCGCACAAAGAAAGTAACGGTGCCATATTACATGCTACAGCCACAGATACGCGTGCCTGAGGCTTTACGATATGGGGGCCAGAAAATATTTTTTTCCATGCGCGATAAAGCAGTGTTATAAACTATTTGCAAAAAGCCGCCGTCTAACTGTTTTATGGCCCTTAGAAGGTTCTCAGGAAGCCTCTATTCTAAGATTGTGTCTTAGCTGGGCTAAGAAAGAACACAATCCCGCTTGCGGCTATGCAAGAACTCAACGACTCTTGTTTGTTATATTGCAAGACTTGGGCACAATTCTTGGGTCGAAGGGGAAATAACGGACCTTCGATTGTCACGCGTTTCCAAATATACAGCCGCAAGCTTTTAAGGGACAAGGCAGGTCCAGTATAGTTTGCATTTGGCAACACTCGCTCGACGGCCAGATATGCACAGGGGCTATTACGCTATAGTACTGAAAATATGCCGTACGATTAGACGCCGAATCTATAGCGCAGTTGAGAAGCTCGCTTAAAATGAACGCATGCAACGAAGGAAGCCTCGTTTGAGTCCTATACAAGCTCGCCCGAGAGCAAAGCTGTCCGCGCGAGAACTATTTGGTTCATAAATCCATATGCAAATGAGCGCTCACTTCCTAATCTTTCGATGAGTCTAATTAGTCCCAACTCTTCCGCGCTAATCGTCCAATCCTTTGCGCGCATTATCGCACCATCTGATGAGCTTCTTATAATAATCTGCCATGAAAATACGCGTAACATCCACTTAGGATAAATCCGCCTTAAGAAGGTTTATCTAAACAAGCTTTCGTCCACACGGGTACACATTCACTCAACGCAAACGAAGTGTTATTTTCTGCCCGTTTCTTTATGTGTATATAGTGGCATGCCAAGCCGAGGAGGGCTACAGTAGGTACGTCAGCACACCTACAAAAATAAAAAAAATGTTAACATACTTTATCTCGTCCTTCGCCGTGATCATTCAGCTGTACAGGAGTGTATTTGTGGCTATCTCTATTTTTATTTATTTTTTCAAAAATATTTAATTCACTCTCAATCTATACATCCAGCCTCTTTTGTTCCTCCTGCTACAAATTGAGTTTTTGTAGCATGAAACCCTGGCGTTCCTCTTCGTGGTTGTATTCACCAGATCTGTTCACATTGCTGATATATGACATGTTCAAATGATATGTTTGACGTGTGTTACTTTCTCAGAAGCTACAGAACGCACGCACACAACCCCACACACGCACACGCACGCAGACAAACGACAGCTAGAAGTTCGGTTTCGGTGAAGACGAACGTCGGAGATGAGGGGGGGCCTTATTGCAAGACACGTTAGTTCCTCTAACTGATTTCCTAATCCAGTTTAGCGCTTCTCTCGAAATACCCCGCAATCACACAGTCTCAGCAAGTGCGATGCTCAGGGGCAGTGGCGTAGCCAGGGGGTGGCACACCGGGCACGTGCCCCCCCCCCCCCCCCCCCCGAAGTTTTTTTTCGCCATCGCATAGAGAGCAAAAAAAAAAATGACCATTTCAAGGAGGTGCCCCCCCCTGAAATCAAGGAGGTGCCCCCCCCCCCCCCCGAAAAAAATTTCTGGCCTACGCCCCTGCTCAGGGGACATGATCTATCTATAGCCGGACGTGTAACTCTCTGGCAACAAAGCGTTTCGTCAGAACCACGTACGACGTAGATGTACTAACTTGCTTTATTGAACTTCGTATAGCGGCAGGGGGAGCACAGAGTGGCTGACAGGAGATAAGTGAAAACGGCCCTTACGAAATTACTCTCTGTAATGATATTGCACAGACGGGTCGAAGTTAGAACTTCATGAAAATTTCGTTGTTGCTACGGGGCTCTTGCGACCAATTCGCAGAGTGTTTGTTTTCGAGAGGAAAAGAAGTCGGTGTTGTTCCCTGCCATGGAATAAGTAATTGATTTGGAGGAGATGCGCATAAAAAACTCAGATATCCTTCCACCGAAGTGACGAACAGTGAGAGAATAAAAAATTCCATTCAGCCGGCAAATGCGTTTTTTTTTAATGCGAAACTAGGGGGCTGTGAAGTTAGAGTCATCTGGAGGAGTTACGGTGTATATTACAGCTTTGTTTCCCTATAACTAAAGTTGCTATGTGGACTACTGGGTACGAGTTCACAACTTTTCGCTCTGCCAGGAACTTTACGAAAAGACAATTGAAAAAAGACACACAGAGGTTGATGCGCTTGTGTTCCTTATTTTGAAATCTTCTCCCATCCCAAAAGAACTCGTATTGTCAGGGAAACAAAACACATCCCGGTTATTTTATGTTAGTTACAAACGCCATGCTTAGATAGATTTTATATTTTACGAACGTATGTGCCAACCTTTGTCATGCCCAGCAACGTCAAGTGTACGGGAAGGTAACTTCTTTGATATAGTGAAAAAAAAAGGAACCAAGACAGGGCAGAGAGGAAAGGCTGGGATGTCAGCTATTTTAGAATATAGCAAAAACAAGAAATACTTGATATTTCAATATGCAATGTGACACTACTAATGTGGCAACATCCCTTTAGGTAACTATTGAGCTTCTTGGACATGTTGTAAACAATTGTTTTGGTGGTAACATAAAGCGACATCTAGAATCAGAGAATCTAGCATTCATTATCTCTGATAGAAAAAGATGCTCACATTTTAAATAATTTATCAAAGGTACTATCGCATGCCACGCTTGATGTTCCATTGTCAATGGAAGCTATGCGTATGAATGCTTTAGGCATTATGTTTCAACTGAAGGAGACTTTTCAGACAAAAAAAAAAAAGTCAGGCGAGCCTCACATTGTCCTTCAGATCAACTTTGCGATAAATAGGAATTTGTCTCTTTTTCATTTGATGGACTAAAAGAAAGTACATGCTGACAGGACAAAGGTACTAAGGTGATGAGATACCTTAGCAGGAAAGGAGTGAGTCGGCCTTTGCGTAATAGGCGCGTGCAAATGACAAGTAACGGGCTCTCTTCAGTGCTCCGCACGTATACAAACTAATCCTATGGGGGCTCTTTAGATGAGGCACCGCTACACATGTTCCTCTCTCTCGCGTTAGCTATGGTGAAATAGGACCGCACTACCATTCATGCCGCTCAGCGCCATGTTTTCTTTTGCTCATGGACTATTTAAATAACAAGGAAAAAGCTGTGCATACTGCCTGGCAAACTAGGTTTCCTAGTTATTCATTAAATATGGCAATAAAAAATTGGCCGCGTATCTGCGTGCTTCGCTGCAAATGTCGTCGAAAGACGAGTCTTGTGCCGGCCGTAGTACTATGTTTTGCTTTGCCTGAGACTGCCTAAAAAACACTAGGGTCTTTAGAATTGCGTACCTATGTATTTTCTAATAAAGAACATACGTCCTGACACTTACATATTAATGTCGCGCCTCAGGAATGCCTAGTATTTGCTTCTTGATCGAATATGTTCACAAATATGAACGCGAACACCAGTTCAAGATGGCAGGGCATTCAGAAAGAAGTTAAACTTTGGCCGAATAGCTGAATTAGGTTACCGACAGACAGACAGACGGACAGACCAAAATTTTTGCGTTTAAGTATCCCAAGAAAGACTATCGTCTTTAAAAGATACAGCCGCAGTGAAGGCAGTGGGGCGAAAACACCGTTTTAGGGGCGAAGCTCCTTACGCCGTAGCTCAGTCCCTCCTCCGTCGTAGCCAGCCCCGGCTGGGCTCCTTCTCACAATGTTCACTAGATGGCGCTGCTCTGTGACAGTACGTGAATTGATCACTAGATGGCGCTGCGGCGCTCGCTCCATTCCGATGCGTAGGAGACGGCTCCGCTGCGTGTTCTAGTGTGATAGGAGACCGCTGGATGGCGCGGCGACGCTAGAATCTTATTGGATTGAGGCGCATTGCGCTCATTGAATCGGAGGCCGCCTGAGGCGCGGCGGCGCTCGCTTCACCCCCGATGCTGGAGACCGCTCTTTCGCTCGGCAGTCAGCGCGCAATGAGCGACGAAGACAAGGCGGCGGAGCGGAGGGCTCGGAAAGCGGCTGCAGCGCGGGCTCGCCGTGAGAGCCCGCGAAGCCGAAGCTGCACGGAAGCGTCGGCAAGAGGATCCAGAGACGGTGAGGGCTCTCGCTGCCGAAGCGGCACAGAAACGCCGGCAAGCGGATCCTGAGCTGATAGCCCGCAAAGCCGAAGCGGCACAGAAGCGCCGGCAAGAGGACCCCGAGCTCAATGCTGTGTGTAGGAAACTAGCTTTCAGCTGTTGCACTGGTACGTTCCCGCCAATATTTTCCTCGTTCTCTACTTCGTTGCATATACTTTTCTCTGTTTCATTCACACCTCAGTTATTGCTGTGAAACTTGGGGCCTAACATACAAAACTAATTTAAGACCTATACTGCAGTTACAAAAACCTGCTATAAGAATAATAACATTCTCCCCCGTTCATTACCCCAGTAGCATCCTATTCAATGATCTTCATATTCTCTCATTTACGGCGCTAAGACATTATAAGGTAACTTGTCTAGTTCACAAAATACTGTACACAAACTTTCCACTACCCCAACACCATATTCAACTTCCCGCGTGCAAACACCAGGCAAACAAGTCAGTTAAATTGAAATCTTCCTCCCTGTAACAATGTTTATGGTGAACGATTGTTAGAATTCTTCGGAGCTGTAACCTGGAACACTGTGCCTCTAGAAATAAAAACTACGCGTAACTTCAACCTTTCTTGTAAACGCTTTTTCTTGTCTAGTGAATTGTAATCACCTTTTTATACGTAGATTGTACATCGCTGAATCTTCCATATGTATAAAATCAATCATTTTTTTCATGACCAATCATGTGCGCTGCTAACTTTTATGTATTTTCTCTGTTGGACCAGCTACTAGCCACGTACGCTATTGGTCCAAATATTATGTACGCGTCTTTTGTATACACGTCTTAATAAACTCATTTTGATTTGATTTGATTAGATTTGAGCTGAGAGCCCGCGAAGCGGCGGCGAAACGTGCACACAGGCACGTTTCGGAGGAACCTCCGGAGCTTCGCCCACTTATCATTATTCACACCGTGGATATGCTGTGATTTGTTTTTGATGTTTTTTTTAATCGGGCTTTTTCATGCGGTATTCTTCAGTAGGGTATACGAACATTATACATGTGAGTTTGGCGACAGACTCCATGCGTATGTAAAACTTTCCTCCTAATAATACAAACAGCTGCCACGTGAATGAATATTCGAATTATCTGTCAAGAAAGAACAACCAATGACCTAATGCATAGCACAGTGCGTTGACAACTGTTCTTGCATTATGACAGTCAAACCGTACCACTGCGAATGCTTGCCGCTGTTCGGGTTTGATTTGACGCGGATAGTACATGCGACTGAAGACCTGTTGGTATGAGTGAATGAGTGACAGCCTTTTGTATGTATGTATTCGTCTGCGCGCGTGTACGCGCGCGTCTTGGAACCCTTACGACTCATCGTTCTCGCAGCCCGTCCATTGCTGTTATTTATGAGGGCCATTCTGCCACATTCACTACTTACAGCGCTGCTCTGGCCAGAATGGCGCAATATCAAGCACGAAGTATATATTTATCCGTGTGGCCAAGGCTGCGAACTCTCTAGACTTCATTGCTCTACTGAGAGCTATCGCCACTCGGTAACGTAATACTTCTCTGTACATTGCCAAACTAGTGCGAGATTTTTAAGGCGAAAGCCTTTAATGTCTCATGCTCACGTCCGTCCGGTGTCCGTCCGGCGTCCGTCTGTCCACACCCCCCACTGCGCATGAGCCAACCCATTAAAAAAAATAAAAATAAAAAACCTCCTCTCCACCTCTCAATCCTCTAGGCATCCCTCCCCGCTGAGGCCACACCCTCACTGCGCATGCGCGTCCCCTCCCTCTCTCCCCTCCTACGCTCCCCCCTCTAAGCATCCCTGCCCGCGGCGTCCTCACCCCCCACTGCGCATGCGCGTCTTCCCCTCTCCTACGCTCCCCCCCTCTCTCGCCTCGCGACGCCGACGCAGGCAGCGTCTGCTAGCGAGTTTCTTGGTTGAAAAAACCGACTGCTCACGCTGCACAACCGTTCACTGGCCACCACGTATATATGGCACTGGATCATGACCTCCAAGGTGGTGCCGGTGGGAGATTTCTCCTGTGCGTTGTTGAAAAATAAAAATTCGCAGCGTGCGCGCTGACTAAAAGCGGACTGCGGGTCTCTGTGTCCAGTCGAAGTCTTCTGTCTCTCATTGCCCATTAGCAGCTATTGGGATGTTCCAGTAGGAAACACCGGTCCATCACTGCGTGCTTTGCGCCCCCCAGGTTTCTCTCCTGTGCAGCGCTGCGATGAGCGCCAGCGTCAACGCCGCCGCCAGTGTAAGCGTTAGCGCCCGCTGCTTTGCATCTACACATGGTTCTCTTTAGCGGGAGATGGTGTAATCTTTAAGGCGAAAGCCTTTAATGTCTCATGCTCACGTCCGTCCGGTGTCCGTCCGACCTCCGTCCGGCGTCCATCCGTCCGTCTGCCCATCCGTCTGTCTGTCTGTTCGTCCGTCCCTCCATCCACCCGTCTGTCCGTCCATCCGTCCATGTCCGTCCGCCCGTCCATCCGAGCTCTGGCACGGAGCCAGGTGGCCGCCGGGATGCGCAGACAGACGCCGGTCGCGTCGGACTCTAGCGCTCGCGCTTTGCTTGCGTAGCGTCACTGTGCCCAGAGTTTGCAATCACTCTGACCGACGCCGTCTCAATGGACCCAGGCGTTCACGGAATACACTTTCCAATTTACAAAGGGTTCGTCAATTTAAGAGCTGGAACGCGGATGGCGTTTGCACGATGCGCAAAGCGCGAGAAAATACTAACGCATGCGAACGGAGGAAGATGAGTCTCGCGTCTCGCTGCGATTCGCGGTAAAAAATTAAAGAAAAAACACGCACCCATTCGGTTTGTGTCTTATCCCGCTGAGAGTGTAAAAGAAAAAAGACATGGCATAATCAGTGGAATGGCCACACGCTTTCGCCGGACACACTTTGGAATATACAAAGTGTCCTTCAATTTTTCATCGTTAGCACGCCCAAATCTGTACTTCGTTCCACTCCCTGTTCTATGAAAAACACATAGTATGGATGCTTCTTTCCACACGAGTACGGTGCTCACGCTCTCGGTTTCTCCTCCTTCCAGTCCCCATTCCATTACCTCCCGTGCTAGTCTGGATGCGGCAAGTGGTTATTGTTAACAAGATAAAGGCAGCGATATCACGTGTGGCCCATAAATAGTGCGGCTGAGTGCTGCAGGGAATTGAGTAGGAGAACAATAGAAGAGAAGAAAGGGAAGTCTTGAAGGGACGTGGAGGCCGTAGACCGCACGTCTGTGACCTTCATCGACGAAGCGATGAAGTCTCCGACTTGTTGCTTAGTAAGCCGGAAGCTCATCTGTATGACCTCCCTGCCTTTTGGCTTCTGGCTCTCTGTGGGCTCGAAGCGGAAGAGACTATGCAGGGGCCTTTTTCTATACAGGGGTCTTTTTTTTTTTTGCCTGAGTTGGCGTCCTGGCACAGTCTGGATATAATACTGTTGATTCGTAGTTGGCTCGCTCTTCTTATACATTTCTTTCATCTTGAATGCTCCCTAGCTTGAGCATATCTTGTACCAGCGGCTGTATGCGGCTAAACGCTCTTTCGGAAAGATCATTAGCATGTGAGCTCACACGGTATACTGCATGTTGTTTCGATGAAGCGGCCGCTTGGGCGGCATTTAGGAAAAGGTGCACTTCATATACAGTTGCACATGGCACTTATTTGCCCGATAGACTCCTTTGCTTAAACATGATGGTCATTGAGTATACTTGTGAGAACAGACGCGAAGGAGAGCGGGGGGGCAACAGCTGTATTAGCTGGCTACTTCTCAACTAACATTCGTCACGTTGTTGTAAGGGAGCGAAAGGTCAAAAGTTTTTATGCGATTGTAATAGAGCCCATGACATAAAATGGGCATAACATTTGAGCATATACAACTTACCAATATTGAACACAGAGAGACAGAAACTTATTTGAAAAGCAAAGGGATTGACGAATAGCGTGTTTGATATGCTATTCTACATTTCTCGAGGTGCAATAATAAACAATAATGATAGCTTCGGCTCTGCGTGCCAAAATAACGTTATGATTATGAGGCACGCCGTAGTGGAGTGATCCGGATGGATTTAAGCCACGGGTGGTTCTTTAACGTGCACTTACATCTAAGCACACGCATGTTTTTTTTGCATTTCGCACTCCTCGAAATGTGGCCGCCTTGGCCGGGAATCGAACCCACGCCCTCGAGCTTAGCAGCGCGATACACTACGTGCTAAGCAACCACGGCGGGTATTCTCTAGGGGAAAACGAAAAGAACACACAAAACAAGGCAGGGAAAAGAAAAATGAACAAAATGTCAAAAGGGGGGCATTTAATTTGGACACACAGAGCATGAAGATATCCTACCATTTCATTCGGGAAATAGAGTCGAGATTAGGAATTATAATAGATTTTTTTCGGCCTTGTGCATGTAAAAATGCGTAGGCCGAGGTCCTAAGATATTTTCCTCTTGCACTGATGTTCAATCAATACCTACGATGTACCAACAGGGGCATTGTAGGTATGTCTGTGGCTGTCTGTTGTTTACCTCGATCCTCTCTGCGCTTAGAATCAACCTAGAAACAACCTAGCTAACCAAGCTAAAGCCTAGCAAAAACCTAGAAGCAACCCGATTAGACTTCAGAATCGTAGAGTTTCACTGTTCCAAGCCTTGTGCGACTTATGCAAGCATTGCCATTTTTCCTTACCTGACCGCTCCACAGTGCAACATACCACAGGCGAGACTATTTGCAACGCCCTTGCGTATTTCCCTTTGTCACGGTGACGAAAGGGCATCGTCCCCGTCGAAGCACTCAGTGAAAGACTTAGAAGCACGGCTTGTCTTAAAGAAGCAGTCTAGGCCTACGCTGTAACTTGTGCGTATAGTGGTGGCGACTGGCCTAAAATGTGGCCAAATAAATTTTGAAGCTCGAACATAATCACTCAAAGCTGGAATGTATCGCTATATATTGAGCATCGACGATCTTCGGAATGCAGTGAGCCTTCTATGATTTCCTGAATGTCGACGGCCAAACTCCTGCAGGCTTGAGTCGTCTCTGTGCAGTTAAAAGCGTCAGTTAAATGTCTACATCCAGAATTCTTACTCCGTACCCAAGGGAATCACTCAGCTGATGCCTGCAAAAGAGTTGACAAAACATGTGCTCAACCATTTGTAGTGGGGGCAGCTCGTTCTCGAGGAAGCCTAATGGCGTCATTTTGTTCTCTCAGTACATGATCTGTGGGTCGGTTGAAGCCCATCTGCGGATCGGTTGAAGCATGACTGTAGAACTCTCAATGTATAACCTGATGGTCGGTATTTCGAGGCCGAAGGTTCATATAATTTCTGTGCATGCACCGGCATGTATATAAAATGAATAGGGTAATACAACTTCTAAAACATTTATGCTCTGGTCACTCGCACACTCAGCGCTGGCCCAAGTGCTGAGTCTTCTGCTTGCGTAAGAAAAATCTACATTAACTTTACTGATGCTACATTGAAGCAAAAACGATGACTCATGATTTTTCACAGAAACGCACGCCTAAGCGCTGCAGTTATTGGAAGAAACACATGGCAAAAAAAGGCGGAGGAGCTAAGCGCTTGACTTGCTGAATTTAGAAAAAAAAAAAGAAGAACGAGAAACGTCGAACAGGAAGTGGTTGTAACACAAGTAAAAATAAAAATAAGCAAAGCTGCGACCCGTGGCTGGTCGCAGCTGTTGCAGATTTCTGACCCTTGAGATCAGGAGCCTACGTGCGTTCAAGGCAACTCGGCACACGTGGCCAACTCCAGTCGTCTTTACTGCCTCTTGCAAAATAAATATAATCATGAGAAAAATAAACACCACGACATCATTTTTCATTTGCTATTCTCTTTCCTATAGCATCTGCGCGTTGAGGTATTTGTTCACGCAGCATTATACCCCCCGTTCTTTAATACTTCTTATGGTCACGAAACTGCCGCCTCAGTGTCGCATGAAGGCAGCGGCCACCGCTAGATGCGCAGCTGTGCAACAGAGGGCATGCGAACGCTGCTACTGCTCTGGTGTGTGGGACAGCCTCTATGTTCTAGCTTTTTAAACTTCCGCGACGGTCGTTTTACTTACATGTAGCTACTTTTAGCACACAACAAGCGTAAATGAGTGCCTGGGTGCGTCGTAAGTCTTGAAATGAGCACCCGGGCGAAAAGAGTAGCCGCCCAAAACGTGCAGCTCACGATGGTTTCAGCCTAGAAGATACAAAAATTCTGGACTTCGAAGCGCCATAAGCATGATAATATTACGAGGCACGACTGACTTGGGAGACTCCAGATAGATCCACTTTTGATCATCTAAGGAACTTTAACCAAATGAAAGTGCATGGCTTTTTTTTTATTCTTTTTGGCCCCCCCGATCGAAATTCGGCCGCCATGGCCTGGTTAGTGCCGTTGGTCGCGACGATTTAATGGGCATCATTTTTTAATGTTTGCCTCTACTTAAACGACCGCGCTTGCAATCCCACCTACCCACCCCACCCCCCACCCCACCCGGGAGGACTGGGACGCTGTCCTGCTCGGCTGCTCCGACCTCCAAGCCCAACACGCATTGGTGGCTAGAGCCCGGGCCGCCGCGGCAGCTACAGGGATACCGGACTAGGGATCCCTCCTAGTGTTTGTGAAGGGCGGGCCCATCCGGCTCACCCCGTCCACACCTCCCTCTGTATATAGCTTAATAAATGTTTTCCACCACCACCACCAACAGTGCCACTTCTAAAACGAGACAAACATCTGGGCTGTTGCACCCCCATTCACCCATAAGAAAACGCGATTTATTGATTCCGCAGAGAATAGATTACGCGCCCAGCACGGCTGTTCAATTTTTTGTTAAACTGTGAGAGGTATTTTATCAGGAGATCAATAGATGATTACTGCAAGGGCTGCTTCTGTAGAATGACTTCGTCTAATGACCGAGAAAATGAAACTGGCGTGCTTCGCCAGATATAAATTTGTCGCCGACGTGATGACACATTCTGAACAAGATTTAGGCCGTTGGAATTGGAATCGCAGGAAAGCAGTGATGTCCAAGGCATCACTGTGTTTTGTGCACATACGCGTGCACATCGATTCAGAAGCACCTCTGTCTAGCAGCGGTAGGGCCCACTTTTATATCTCGCACTGCTGCTTGTTACTCGGTAAACCAAACATTTCTAATTTGTTGCAGGGTTGCCGTTGGGTGGACATGAGAAGGCGCCAGGACTCACGCCAAAAGTAGCCAAAGTAGCCATGTCATTTGATATTATCGCCGAATTTCTAGCCAAATAGAATAGAAGCGGTATTATCAACAGAGTCTTTACTATTGGTGAATAAATAAAACCATTTTGAATAAGTAAAACCACAAGTTCAAAAAAGAGCCATGGCGCCAACTGGAAATTTTCGTCGACAACGGGGTCGAAAAGTACCCAATTTGGCGCAAAGTAGCCACCAACGGCAACCGTGATTTGTTGTTACCTTGTAAACGAAACCGCCGGCCGGCACGTAAAGCGTGTTCGGCATCGTCGAACACGCTTTACGTGCTACATTGTCCGGTATTCTCGCCGTTTCACTGTGGCCGGTGGCCGCACCGCTCGCTGCGTCATCTGGAATGACGTCAGAGGAAGAGCGAGTTAAACCGCGTTGCAACCGCCTTTCCAGTTGAAAGTCAGCCTTGTGTGTGTGCGCGCTTGTTCTACTCTATCCGCGTTCAGTCGAGCTGTTCAAACTTAACAGAGGAGGAGCTGTCGTTGCATCTCTTTATTGATTTATTTATTGATTTATTGAAATACAAGTGATACAATGCCTATGATAAGTACAGATACAGCATCGTATATTTACAAGGGGCGGATAGGTGGGATTCGTCGGCAGATATGGAAAGTGAGACGGAGAGACTGAAAGAAGCCGGGCTTCGTCGTCGGAACGAAACCAAAGGAGGCAGCGAGCCGAGGAAACGGAGGAAGAACGAGCCGTACGCCTCGAGAAGCGCAACCATACAGAGAACCAATCTAAACAACACACATATTTAGTTGGGCGTCCGCAGCAGCTCTGCGGACGCAGCCTGCCAGCCATTTCTTATGGCAAGGTGCGTCAGCAAAGCTGCTGCGGACGTTCAACTAAATTTGTCCAATAACATTAATCGTACCTCTCGCTAGGCACACCCAGGCATAACTGAGTTAAGCCACAGCCAATTTTTTTTCGTTTACAGCGTCTTCTAATTGTATACTACACTTAAAATTACAAAATATGCAACATATGTTCATGAAATATCTGTTATCGCTCTGCCCTTTCATGCCAATGAAAGGCGTTCAAAAAGAGTGACATATTGAAAAAAGAAAATTGCCAAACGCAAGCTTTAAAATCATGTAGCAACGTATAGAAGAGTCTAGAGGAGGCATTCAACCTACACGGGTATTAATTTCCTGTATCGCTCATAAATAAATTGGTCAGTAAATTCTCTTTTTTTTTTTCAGTTGTGACAAGGATATTTGTACCTTCTGAGAATGACTTGAGGGTGGCTAATGCAGATGTTAAAGGGGCGGGAAAAAAGGGTGCGTGATTTTCGGTGTGGATGGATGGCAGTTTCATCACGACCATGCATAATTACTACGGATATATATTCATTGCAGATTATTTTAGTTCAAAGGGGTGGAACCCTTTGAAGTAAAAGTTTCTTGAAAATGCGGATGATATTTGGGAAGGAGCAATAAATATTACGGATGCACTGGGTTTACCATGCTCTTGAATAAATCCAATGAACGCGAGTAGCCATTTTTTCCATGGCATATATACATGCAGTAAAAAAAAAAAAAAAAAACATGCGACAACAAATAAGTAAGCAATATAAAAATAAACAAATCTCAAGGAAAATTGGTTCGTGTTGCTAAATGTCTTTCACAATATGAGTGTTTTATATCATAGCAGTAATTTCCTGATTACCTGACGGCCAAAATAAATCACATTATGCACTGAACATCACTGGGCGATTTGCATTGCACCTCACAACACTGTAGTGCGGACAAGCTGCAATGAGATTTCCTCGACAGCTACGCTGGGCTTCCTTCGTTTCACTCTCTTTTTATTTCTGGTAGCGTGCATCTTCACTCATTGGAGCAATTGTTTAAGTGCACTCGGATCATTAGGAGATGTTTAATATGCTTTTCGGAAAAAATACATATCTAAATTTGGACCTTCACTCGCAGAGACGTCGGATGCCTGATTGCCCGTAATTCTTGCGAGGAAATTAATATTCACGCCACCTTAGCTGCCCGAGCCCATTAGCGATTAATGATGGCGCTGCGCTCGACAGATGACAAGAACCGCGGCGTGCCAAAAACGAGCGATTATTATAAGTGAACACCCACTCCAAATGCACGAAGCTTTATAATACGGCAGCTTAGCTTCTTACCGGAAAAGAAGGCTCCTGTAGGGAACATACAATTTGCATGGCCGAAGCGCCCTCTTTCTTTTCTTTCTAGTCGACAGGCCGCGGCTTCCCTTCAATTTCCAACCACAAAAACTATTGATGTATTGAACGAGAACTTTGTGAACGCAGAGGAGATGCCCATTGATGCCTTGGTGCACGCGTCCCGTTAAGGTACTTTGTCTCCGGTCCCTTCCACCGTGTCTTGATGCGTTCATTAGCCAGCGTATGTTCAAGGGAAAAGTCGTTATGGGTAAGCACGGGGCAATGCAGCACATTTAGTAGTAGCTATAATGCTGGATTTTTCGACGTCATTCAACACCGAATAATAACAACATCAACAACAACAACAACAATAATAATAATAATAATAATAATAATAATAATAATAATAATAATAATAATAATAATAATAATAATAATAATAATAATAATAATAATAATAATAAATTTCTGTATAATTACGAGGCCCAAGCGTATAAATGTGCTCCGGACACTTCGACCCACCGGGGTCAAATAACGTGCACATATGTCTAAATAAACGGACCTCCGGACTTTTAGCATTTCGGTTGCATCTAACTGCGATCGCCACGGTCGGGCTCGAACGCGCCACCTTCGTATCAGCAGCCGAGCACTAAGACCACTGTAGCACCTCCGTAGCTCAACATATAATGTGTTGCATCTTATCAGGTACCCGTCTCTAGGAGTAAGTGGCGCGTTTATATAAAAACAGATAAAAAAAATAGTAAGCAATGCCGACATCATCTGTCGTGTAACCGACTGACAGCCACACGCGCGCGTGAAAGTGCAAGAGCGATATACCGTGACAGATTGGTCTCACGAGACGTATGCTTTCCTCAAGTGGGAAACGATAGCGAGAGAAACCACGCGTACTTCTTTTATGCCTACAGTAACCTTACGTGCGTTCTCTTCATTGGTGAAACAACCTCGAGCTTACGCAGAGGAGCCTTAACACAGTTGATCGCACCGTGAAAGCCCACATTGCTTCCAAATGTGTATGGTGATGCATCTATTACTGTCATCGTCGCCGCCAAGACAATTATATCAACAGTAAAGTAGCAAGAGCATCTTTCCCGGCCATTTTATTCCCAAAGACGCGTGGAAAGTGCAAAAAAAAAAAAAAGACATGGTTGATCCCATCATCATAGGAATCGGTATAACACAAAATTAAAGCATGTCCTTGCAGAAGTAGTACTATGTTTACTGTACATTGATATAAAAGAGCTTGTACAATGTCTATTTGTGTTTGAAAGCTACAGCACCGTTTAACGTGATGCTTAGTGATACATTTCCATCCCGACGACTAACATGCATGATTAAGGATTAAACAAGCCTTTGTGGTGATAGATGCGTGTGGTAGCTGTAGTAGTTAGCGGTAAGAACTCAATCAGACAGCGGTGTGACAGCCAGAAGAGCATGAATGTTTGGACGCCGAACTTGGGCTAAGGTCGCCTACACGCGGCATGCTAGAGTTATTGAACGCCACTCCACTGCCCGACTAGCGGGAAACGCAACGCGCGTCGTGTCGCCCCTTGTTGGCCGGCCGTGATTTTTCATGGAGCGAGTGCTGGTGGGGAACGCGGAGTTACAGCCAGGCGAAGAGGGCGCGCGTCGCAGAGCTATTTTCGGTATGGATGGATTCTATGAGCGATGCCGCCTCTTGAGGTAGGGTTGGCACCTGGCGGTGTGTTAAGGCGTTGACCAAATTGCACTTTTCTAATTGGAAACGCTCCGAATGGGATGAACGCGTAGAAAAACGCATTGGAGGAACTAATCATGTATATAATGGTCATGATGCATTACTTCACTTTACCAAGAGCACTGTGAGAAGAAATTGTTAGATATAAAAGGTATGTTTGTAAAAGCTACCAAATATGTTTGTGTGAACCAGTAACGAAGAAAAAAAAGACAGTGGCTTAGCGAATAGCGGGGCTGGAAACTGTTGCTGCGGACGTAGAGGTCATGGGTTCGACTCCCATTGGTAGAACTTTTTTGTCTTCTGATGGTGTGCATTTTTTCGACGTAATTTCCGTTACGGAAATACGTCACTGAAGTTTCGGTGGACCCCGGCATAAAACACTTTCGTGTTAAAATAAAACAAAATATGGCATCCTCACACAAGTGGCGCCAAGCCTGCAGAAAAAGCGCAGCTGGACGGCCTTTCTTGTTGGTCATTATTTTTCCTCTTTCTTTTCTTTCTTTCTCTTTCACGCTGTTTCTATCTGTATTTCTCTTTCTTCGCTTTCTCTCTGTCTTTGTCTAGGTTTCTTTCTCTATTTCTTTGGTTCTATATCTTTCCCCCCTTTATTCTCATTTTTTCTTGCTCTCTGTTTTTTTCCTGTTGCTTTCGTGTCTATTTCTTTGTATATATTTATTTCTCTTTCTATGTTTGTCTCTGTCTTTCTATCTTTCTTTCTAACTATTTCTCTCTGTCTGCTTCTTTTTATCTCTTTCTTACTCTTTTTTCTCTTCCTTTTTCTTCCTGTCTTGCTCTCTGTTCTTTTTATCTCTTGGGAGTGTATGTTTCTCTATATCTCTCTTTCTCTTTCTGTGTGTTTCTCCATCTCTTTGTCTTTTTATATCTTTATTACATTCATTTCTTTCCAATTGTCTCTTCCTTATCCTTTCTCTTTCTCTCATTTTCTCTTCCTCTCTCTCTCTCCATTTTCTATCTCTTTCTTTCTATCTATCTTTTTCGTGGGTTTCTTTTTTACGTTTGTCATTTGCACATGCTGTACACGGTAGTGGGGCTTGCTTAATTTCTTCGACACATACCCACTTGAGAAGTTTTCTGGTGTCACAGCAGAAAACTCCTCAAGTGGGCATTTTTTTGCCTCCTTGTAACTCGTATTCGGACTTTGTATTTCAATAACCTGATTGCATCATGTGTACCATGCCATTATAATTATTGTAATTCATAGTTTTTTGTCATGATTAGTAGTTTTACCATGCATCTTGTTACTACTGATGTTAGTGTATTGATTGATTCTTGTTTTGCATGCTACAAATGATTGGAGAGAGAGAGACTCTTTATTAGAAAAACAGAGAGTTTTGCCGGCGTCTATATAGCGCTGACATGCTACTCTGTATAGGGTTGGGGAAAGGGACTAAAAGATTTCAGAAGAGAGGGAAGAAAAGAATGAGAAAAAAATATAAACAAATAAGAACGGTGCTTGTGAACCTGACAAAAGTATTTACAATTAGGGTGTCAGGTAAGTTAAGCTTTTCCTATATGACTTATACCATCATTAGAGCCTTTCGGCAAGGCCAATTTCGGACAGGTAATGGACTAATGATTATACAACCCGACGCTGTTTTGAATGTCCGGGCGCTGGGCCTAATACGTTGCGCAACGTTAACTGGTCGTGGTAAGTCATGTCTATTTGTTGTTTAAGCAATTGTCTCTCGTCGCGGTACGCGGGGCATTCAAGTAGTATGTGCTCCACTGTTTCTATGCTGCCACAGTTATCACAAATGATTGGACGGTGGTTCTTTTCTGCTTTATATGTATGCCCTCCTTGAAATGGTCTCCTTGTGATCGGCAGTATTGCTAAACAAAAAAATTAGGAATGAAAAATGGTCGATGGCATGACTTCAGGAATAAGGCTTTCTATCTCTCCTTCTGCGACACACTTAAAAGGGAGCGTCACGTCACGCACCTCGACAAGCGAACGCTCCGTGAAGCCACCGCTGTCGGCCCTACACGTGACTTTTCGCGTCAACATCGTGTAAGACATGAGATTTGCCGAAACCTTGTGGTTTGGTGCTCAGTAGATTTTAATCGAAGGGCGGTTGTTGGGCACAGTTAGGCCACCTCACGCGTAAGGTTCAAAAACAGAACTTAACCGCGAGTACTAAAACCTATCGCGCACTCTGACGTTCTGATGACGTGTTGGGCCGACGCAGTGGGCTTCAGTCTCATTGTGCAATTCTCCCTCCTAGCTACTTCCTTCCTCCATGGTGTACAATTGATGTCATCTTAGCGGTGTATATCTGGCTTCTGCTCTAGCTCCTTTGTGAACGACCGCCATAGGCGTGCGCAGGGTTCTTCATTAAAGGGAAAGGGTGGGGGGGGGGGGGGGGGGGGCAAGCATCACCGCCGGCCTCCACCCCGCTCTCTCGTTGTAAGAGTATTTTTCTTAGACCCTGGTCGAGCACTAACGAAAATGAGCTCCACAGTGGATGCAAAAATGTAAGTGAAGCAATCGATGACGTGCTTTTTACAAAGGCCTGCCATTGGTCACCTGCTTTACGGGACAATGGCGGGAAGTAAACCGTCATTTGAATGCAACATTACGGCTCTTTGTTAGCCATTATTTTCAAAAAATATATGTAGTCATAACTGCGCGTATTGAAAAAATGACGCAAAAGGCTTGACCGCATTGAGGCAGAGCCGGGAGTTAGGGGAAGGGGGGGGGGGGGGGCGTCCTCTGTTTTCTCCCCATGCGCATGCCTACGACCAGCGCTAATTAAATCCATAGGTCCGAATGGACATTCCCTTTCAACAAGGTGGTCATGGTGTTGAGACATCCTTTTCGATAGCTCCGCAGTGAAAACTAAAGGTGAGAAAAACGAATAGCTCCCACTTTCGTCTCCTTTGTGGATTCTTATTTTGTCAATGCTGCCTAAAAACCATGCTTGTACGTACAAATGACGCTCACGAAGCTCAATAGTATTAACAGCGTGTCTGATGAGAAAAGCTAATTCCATCCCTCAATTGCCCTTAATTATTTTTGTTAGGAGGCGTGATATTGGGTGAAAAATGCGAAGGTGATCAAATGAAATCAATGGTCACTGATACAACATCCGCGATTGCTTTCTATTTAGTAAGCCATCGTGCTTCACCATTGCAAAGGACGAACAATATCTGTTGCGTTCATAGCCTGGTCAGTGTGGTGCTAATATACCATCGAGTGGAAATTACTGCCGTGGTATAGTAGAAATAAATTAGACAACGCATCAAAGTGAGAAGGCTTCCCTCAACGGCGTGTCTTTCCTCTTAGTTGCTTACAATGCTCAGTTTCCTTTTGTGAGGTGCAGTTGCAACATGCTATGTTCGTTTCCAGGCAGCTTTAGAAAAATCGATTAATTAGAGTGTCCGTTGTCGAGTATACACGGCTTATTTAAACACGCCCTCAATTTAAATAGCCATCAAAAACATTACCCGAATGCCTCTGCGTACTTCGTGTGATAGCAGCTCTGTAGGCTAATACTAATGCACATCATATAATTCTTTCGTGAAACCGGTACCTTTGCAGAAATCAGGTGCCTTTGGGGAAATCAGGTACCTTAATTTAATGACGAATATGGAGGGGTGCGAAAAGGTGGGAATACCCTCTTTTATATGAGCTTTCCTGCTACTGAGCTATTCCGTATTTAGAAACATGCGTTTTTTTCTTTTAGTTTTCAAAACATAGCCGTTCAAACTGCTCGGAAATCTCCACTCGGGTCCACGTGTTGCTCTTACAACATCGACAACGCACGAGCAAGACACGGCGGGTGCAAAGGTCATGTTACGGTTTTGAAACTCGCGTTAAATAAATTCACCACGTGCTCTACTTTTGAAAAGAATTTAGACAGCGACAGTGAGAAGAAGAATAAGAGCAAATGAAAGCGCTGCTACTACAGAAGCACTGATTCATATTCCTGAGTCGGCATGATCTTGGAATGCGCATGAAATGCGCAGAGATGGTAGCCTGCCGATGTGGTTTCTTTTGAAGATGCCAATCGGAGTGCAGAAAAAAAAATCCCGCCATGGCAAGGCCACGAGAGCACGCTTGTTATTTTTGACCTATCCTCGGCTGGTCACGCGCATGTAGTCACACGTGCGTGTTCATCTCTTTCCGCCCACATAAGTTGAGAAATGTCAGCAATTCGAAGCAAGGCCGTACAACTATATATAGGATGGCTGAGACAGCTTAAACCCGATGCGATGGTGGCAGAAAAATGCTGCAGCAGAAGGCTTCGCTAAAGCAGAGTGTTTGACGTGTGTCAAAATGAAGCTGTAAAAGAAATGCTGTAAGCGTTGGAACTGGAACGGCAAAGACACGACAACTGCACGCGACTGAGCTGTCGTTTAGGCATAGCTGGAGGAGTGCACACTCGCCAGGCACGAAAGGTTTCGCCGAAACTTTGCTTTCTTGATGTATTATCTGTGTTGTACATAAACTAAGAACCACCGCTGGCGTTGCCATAAGGCATTTTGTTTTGTCTTTAACACCTTTTTTTCCCGTCAAGGAAATGAAAAAAGAAAGATGTATTATGTATTCTGTATTTTCTGCATCTATTTTTGATGTCCCTGCCGGCGGCTTCGTATACTTCCTACAGCACTGATATCGTTTTTGCTTTCTTCTTTCCGGCACCCCATCATGTTTTGTTGCTGTTATCATTGCTACTGTTATCATTGCTGCTGTTATCATTGCTGCTGTTATCATTGCTGCTGTTATCATTGCAGGCTGTTATCATTGCTGCTGCTATTATTCTGCTGCAGGAATGCTGTCAACCGATGCAGTTTAGTACCGCCAAAACTTTAATCTACTTTAGTCTTAATAGAACGCGTGTTTTGGTATCCGCCATAGTAGGGCTTGAATGTAGTGCATCGCCATATGACACTACATTCAAGGCATCCTCCTCTGCGGGGCTACCGTTATGTTTCGTAGACGGCACTCAATGGCACATAATACGCGTACGTCGTGTTATACATTTTCGTTGCCTTGTTTCATTCTTTTTTGTAGAAGCTTTCACCTATTTCTTTGTAATGTTATTGCACTGTTGTATTTCCTTTTTTAATGCAGTTGCATTGTGTGACAAATGTAGAGCTTGGTGCCAGAGGCCTAGTCCGGTGACTCATAACGTCGCCTTTAGTCAAATAAACAAATAAATAAATAAAGTGCAGTACTCAGAGATACGCAAAAAGTTTTCGTCTGAAGGCTGGGTTCGAAGAAAAATGCTGGGTCCAAAACAAGCTTTCACTGGCTCCCTATCCGGTTAAGATGGATAAAGAGCAGATGCGTTCCGGCACTCAGCTTTCTTCGGGAGTTAAATATATCAGAAAGGTGTCAGAGAGCCCTTGAAAGTAGTTGGGGGGGCCTCCACGCAGTGCAAATTTAATCTTTACAGTCCCACCAAAGAAGGATGTATACGCTTTCTTCCAACGGGCGCAAATAGTAGTACGATTCCTCAACACTATATACGTTGCGTAATTCTCAGTAACCCAGAATGTAGATTTTTGTAATCAATATTCATTTTACTTATTTCTCAGGGTGTAGAGCTTACCTAACATGCCTTTGAAAATGTGTAAAAATATTTGCATGTACATGTTATGCGTTGCATACAATTAAGTTTGATTCACGTTGACGTGTTTCAGAGAAAACATATATTTTTTTGCTCATGTAACAATGTACGTATACATTTGTGTTGTGCTTTTGTACCAGCTCTTGCACTGATTTCTCAGAGGCGTGAGTTCTGCCCCCCGAAATGGGGCTATACTTCATTTTCATTCCTCCCTTTTTGATCATGTATATATATATTACAAGTAGAAATCGAAAATCAGACGAGTGATGTGAAAAACAACCATATAAAATCACTATCTCGCCTCAACTTCCTCTTTTTAGTAACTAACACAGATTTATCCCCGGAACTTCCCTAGATCTGCAGAGGGAATGCAGTATGGAAATACCTACAAAGGCACTATGCTCCCTAGCTTCAATTACCTGATGGCGGACTGGTATGTCGAGCATGAAATCCTCAGTATTTGGTCTCCTATGTCACATGAAATGCGAGAACCTGCAAAAAGAGGACCCTCGGTCAGGACCAAGCATACATGTTCACAAATCTCTGCAAATTTATTTTGTTAAATACGCAATACAGCATCATGCGCTACGAAAGAAAGTTTAGCTGTGCAGGTATGTACTAGATCCCAGCCATTTCTTGCGTGTGAATGGGTAACGCCTCTTATGCGTACTGCCTGAGAAAAACAGCATGAATTTCCAAAACCAAAGCGAAAGCGGTCCCCAAAATATGCTCACGACCTGCTACTCAGCTGTTTTGTGTTCTTCCAGGCAATCAACCTGGATCAATAGTAAAATAGGCCCAGTAAACCCAACAAATAAGTATATAATTTGTGCCTGGCTGCGTTTATGTTGAATGACAGTCTATACACTCAAAAGTGTCTAGTGTGTCGTTGGTTGTACACAGCGCATCGTCTCGAATAACAAGCCATGGTGTATTTCCAACCATATGCCTGTAAGAATGCTTTTCGTTTTCGAAACCGGTACAATTCAGGTGTTCTTATCACTTGAAGTGCGATTTGCAACTATTACTTTCAATTCATTGCTTCTGCACTTGTTTGAACGTGATCACGCAGCCCGAAATTTCCATGCTCTTAGGGCGAGCCCGGAAGGGGTAGGAGCTATGACGGCCATGGCTCATGAAATACAGAGAATGAACCTACATTCACCCTTCTAAAGAGTGCAGCTAAAGAGAATAAAGGCTCCCGCGAGGAGAGAGGCCTCCGCTTTGTCTTGACAAACGTCGGGTCGGATGCGCACATATTGCAGTCTTGGGCAATGCTTGCAAGATGATCATTATAATAATAATAATAATAATAATAATAATAATAATAATAATAATAATAATAATAATAATAATAATAATAATAATAATAATAATAATAACGAAAATTTTGCTTTCACAAGCAAACGCTTTTGAGAAAGCATAAATAAATAATTAATCATCCTATTATAGAGCAATATTTTCTCTTGAAGTGCTTCCGTAAATCACTGTAGACTTTGTGTTTGGTTCTCTGTGTGTGCTTTTATGGGTACGTGCAACAAATTTCTTGTTGGAAACTGCCCACAAGCATGGACGTGGAGTGTCTTTTCCCGTTCTGCCTGTGTGCATTCGGTTGCACGTCGCTGAAAGAAATATGACCATTTTTCTCGAAGCCATAAAGGAACCTAACATCAATTCATACGAAAAGCAAAATGGTGGAGATATTGGACCATGAAAAACTTGAATGCAAATTTTGTTTGCCTTTTTCGTTTTCTAAAGTGTAAGTTTTGAAAATTTATTGCGACGTCGTCAAGGAACAAAAGGGAAGCTGTCTGCCACGTGTGTTATGATTTTTTTCTTGACACTAGGCATCATTTATTCAAAGAGGTCTTTTCTGGCCCTTCTTCCTTCCTTTACGTCCAATTTGGCAAGTTACTGACCTACTGGCACTTTCTGTATGCCATTCGAAAACTTCCGTATGTTTGCCTTAGATTCTTACGGAAATAAATGAAAAATGCATGAAAAACATATGGAATTCGTAAAGCAACGTTGATTTATTCGAGTGGCATACGGAGTGGAAGTGGGGAGGACCATTCATACGTAGGCAAATTCAGCAGAGAGTGCTCTGGTGCACACGCTTGACATTCTGTCTTTGTGCGCTTGCGCAATTGAACGGACGGTCAAACAAGGGTGGCGCCGAATGTGATAAGAAACCACCATGCGTAGTCGGAGATAATTGTGTGGAGGCGGACAAACGAATCACTCGTTGCGAAGTACTAGCTGCTGCAGTGGCTGTCTCCCACGGACGAGAAAAGAAAATGATATGCGTTTTCATGAATCACGAAATTCGAAATCGGCAAAAACGCCTTTTCTTCAGCTCTACACAAAATTTTCGTACTTGCATGCGTTGGCGCGTTCGTGATTAATTATTTTTATTGCAATAACTGTATGGACACTCTCGGGGGGGATTTTGTGGTTGGCGTCACTGTCGCCATCGCCGTCATTTTCCGCATAACGTCTACATTGAGAACATCACCCCGTGGATCGAATGTTCTACCCGCGAGTAAAAGCATGCGAGTGCTGGCGGCGACAAACGCTGCTGAAGCGGAGAGGAAACGAGCCGGCCGTCGCCGTCGTTTGGAGGACGCGTGCTATAACATCAGACCATGTGCGAGGCCTGCAGGCGATCGCTCATCAAGCAGAGGGGAAACGCTACGCCCATCTTTTGTAAGGACATGGCCAGACGGGAGAGACGCGCGGACGTTCCCTGAAGGAACGTTCGCACGCCTCTCAAGTGCGGCCGTGGTAAGGAGCATGAAATGTCGCCAGGGAAGGAGATGGGGGTGGGGCTGCGTCGCTCGAATGGCATGGTCGCTGGCACGCACGCTATCTCAACAGACATGAGGAGACGGCCCGTAAACATGCTGTCCTCTCAGCGCTTACTTAGCGTTTAGAGATCTGATAGCACGAAAACCACTTCGGTCCCTGAAATAACCGCATTCCCCTAAACCAGTGTTTTGTCTCGTTACGCGAGATCGAATCCAAAAGAGCTAGCTGCTAACCTGACTTCGTAAAACATTTCAATTTGTTGCTACCGCATTCCTCGCTCCGACCCTAAGCGAAACTGTGTAATTTTGGTACTTTATTTCACTTCGGCTGTAAATACGTCCACAACAAATTTTTCTGCACGCTTTAGGAAGTACCATTTCAAATGGCTGGGCGTGAAACTTTACTTCCCCCGGTGAAATATTTTTTGTAGTAGTTTCTTTTTTTATATCGCCTGTACATTCTCACGAGGTGGTGATGCTGAAGAAGGCAGCAGTCAGCGTGTTCAAGGCGAAACTTTTAAATGCGAATGCATTTCATAGTCGGGCTATGTCAGGCATCCGGCGTTGGCGTTGGCGTTGTCCGCGGAGGAGGAGCAGGAGGATAGGTTGAGGAGGTGTGCGCGCCGGCAGGTGTTAGATGTGAAGCATCTTATGGCGAAGCTTAATCCGGTGGTGGTGGTGTGCGGCGTGACCACCCTTACTGCGCATGCGCAAACCCTTTAAAAAAAAAATAAAAATAAAAAACCTCCTCTCTCCCTCCTCTAGGCATCCCTCCCCACGGCAACCACACCCTCACTGCGCATGCGCCTCCCCTCCTCTCTCCCCTGCTACGCTCCCCCCTCTCTCCTCTAGGCATCCCTGCCCGCGCCGTCCACACTCCCACTGCGCATGCGCGTCCCACCTCTCTTCTCCTCTCCTACGCTCCCCCCCCTCTCTTCTCTAGGCATCTCTGCCCGCAGCGTTCACACTCCCACTGCGCATGCGCGCCCCCCCCTCTCTCTCCTCTCCTACGCTCCCCCCCTCTCCCTCTCTCGCCTCGCGACGCCGACACAGGCAGCGTCTGCTAGCGAGTTTCTTGGTTGAAAAAACCGACTGCTCGCGCTGCACAACCGTTCACTGGCCACCCCGTATATATGGCAATGAATCTTGACCTCCAAGGTGGTGCCGGTGGGAGGTTTCTCCTGTGCGTTGTTGAACAATAAAAATTCGCAGCGTGCGCGTTAACTAAAAGCGGACTGCGGCGGAGCTCGGCGGAGCTATATATGAAAAAAAATTAAAAAAAATAAATAAAAAAAATTAAAAAAAACAAGAAAAAGAAAAAAAAGGCTCTGCGCAGTGCTCCCGACCAGGCTGCAGAAATTAGGCGCCTTTTCCTTCTTCGAACCACAACCACCATATATAATTGGAGTGAAGCACGCGCGAAATGCATTCGCATTTCCTCACGATTCCCTTCGGGGAGGTGGGGGCATTTTTTTTTATTCGGGCGAACGTGTGCACAGAAAAAGAAAAGTTAAAGTACGAGCAATACAGGCTGATAGCCGCGAATAGACAGCCAGCCGTCGATAATCTCATCAGCAGTAAAGCGCGTCGGCGTTTGGTACCTGTGGCATCGAAGATTACCGCGATATCCTTGAGCTTTGGGTTAGTTGAGGGTCAGAAAAACACTCTGCTGTTCGCGTAGAACACTCAAGCTTATCAGAAGATTCTAAAGTAATCGGAAGGTTCCCAGATGCAGTTTGCGCAAGACCGTGGTTATACGTGTAACTGTAACCGGTTACATAAAAAAGTCACAGTTATATCGCAACCGGGGTAGCAATGAATGCGATAGCAACATATTGTAATGTTATACGAAGTGTGCCTGGCAGCTAACTCTTTTGGATCCGATCTCGCGTAACTCTACGAAACGCTGGGGCAAGAGAATACTG